>JAULBS010069610.1:0-22066 GCA_032355785.1 Symmetromphalus regularis | reverse complement strand
TTATTGTATTAATTTCTTATTATAAGGACATAAAATTTCTATGAAAATCTGTTAACGAATTGACCCATTTAGAAAATTGAACTCGCTTTCAGACAATGTGCATGTCATCTTATATTCGTGATACCATTTCACCTACTTGCATTCTGTCTGAGTTTTTATTCTCATATTCCGATAAAATATCACTATTGCGGTCATTTTCTGAGAACACCGTGCCACAAAAAATCTATGCCGCCATTACATTTCGATACAAAACCGGCCGAAAATTGACATAAAAATAGAAAATTTTCACCACAAACTACTCCACATTTCTAACAGGATGTTGTTCTTAGCATTACCTAAACTGCGCATGTTATGATGAATTTGGCGGTAAATACAAGTTAGAAAGACACAACGGGTTATCCCGTTGTAAAGTCTTAATGGTGTTTTTTTTTTATAGCGGGATATCCAGTTAAAAAGTTGCAAAGGGTAAAAAAAAAAATTTTGAAATACTTTACTGAGCAAAAAAAAAAAAAATTAAAATTTGAAAAGATCATGATTAGAAAAAAAAATCCATTCATAAAGTTTTATTTCATTACCATGCATGCTTTAAAAACAATTAATCAAAAACAAATAAAGACCCCCCAAAAATTAAATTAAAAAAATTCTGATTTTTAAATTTAAGACTAAAACCACTCACCTTCTAAGACTTTGAAAAAGGATTTTTTTTACCAAACTAGAAAGAGTTGATCACCAGTCTTATCTTTCATTGCTCAAAAAACCCAACTGACACTTGTGACTGGAATTGTACAATTAAGATTGATAAATTGACTGCAAAGATCGATAGCATGCCAAGAAGTTCTGCACCTTAGTGAAAATCAACTCATGAGATTTCCTAATGGCTGACCAATGAAAAAGGCAAATCTTGATAGCCATTTTGAAATTCAAGTCAAACTTGTTCCACATCACAGAGACAATATCAATAGCTAGCCAATAGGACCAAGTGGGAACAAAACAGCTGGACATGGTAGCTGAACCAAACAAATTGACTCCAAACATTGAGGCAGAATATCTGAGATTGCAGCACACCAATTCAATGGGAATGCATGCTACTACAAAATAATTTAATTAAGCAATAGAATTGTGGACAAACAGCTTGAGAACCTGTTGTTGCCGTGGCTTTCATTCCATCATTGTCACTTGACAAGATTACTTCTAGCAGACGCAGACACAAGATTGGGTTAGCTAACCGGTGTATTCAGTAGTGAATAATACTGTAATTTATATCATCTTAATTAACAACTGTATTTAGTAATGTGTAATACTGTAATTTATAATATCTTAATTAACAAGTGTATTTAGTAATCTGTAATAATGTAATTTATATCATCTTAATTAACAAGTTTATTTAGTGTAATAGTGTATTTAGTAATCTGTAATACTGTAATTTATATCATCTTAATTAACCAGTGTATTCAGCAATGTGTAATACTGTAATTTATATCATCTTAATTAACTATTGTATTCAGCGATGTGTAATAACTGTAATACACAAGATTGGGTTAGCTAACTGGTATATTCAGTAGTGTATAATACTGTAATTTATATCATCTTAATTAACCAGTGTATTCAGTAGTGTGTAATAACTGTAATTTATATCATCTTAATTAACTATTGTATTCAGTAGTTGGTAATAACTGTAATTTATATCATCTTAATTATCCAGTGTAATAACTGTAATTTATATCTTAACCAGTGTATTCAGCAGTGTGTAATACTATAATTTATAACATTTTAATTAAATGGTATTTTCAGCAACATGTAATATTATAATATCTTAATTACCATCATAAAGTCACTTATTACACCACAGTGGAGGATATAGCCTTGTGATGAATTTCGATGAATTTCTGTGAACTCATTAGTGGTTTACCTAGTTCAATTCTGAGAGGTTATGACTTCTGATCAGAAGATAAATGAAATTATTTTATTTCCATTTATAAATAGCAAACATCAGACCAGGACTCACATTGTCATTCGCCATTAGTAAAAACATATTTAAAAACATATACTTGTTAAATTGGTAAAAAAATCCTAAAATGTTGACGGAATGAGACTTGATTCGATCTCTTGCATGTCAGCTAGACCTACATGCAAATCCCACTCTCAAGGGAGATAATGCATGCTATATTTTTTTTTATGTGGTTATTGCTAGGGATGAATTCTTTTAAGGTAAATATGAATACAATTAGGACAATCCATTGGTTTAAATCAATCATTAATACAACACATCTTAGTGCATTGGGAACAATGATAAAAAACACAAATAATTACTTCTAACTTCCTCTGATTGTTACAAATATTATGCAAAACATGTTTTATTTCACCTATGGTAGTATAACAGGATTATTGTAAGAACACAAGTCATTTAGTGTAGTATTTCCAAAGTATATACATATATAGTGTGTGGAGGTATAACAACTATCAATTCTGAAGATGGAAATGATTAAAATTAAATCATATCTGCATAGTAGCAAATGGGAAATGACTAATATTTTATTTAAAAAATAAATATCTAATTCTTTTAATAATTTTATGCTGGTTTTTTTTTCCAGATTATGTCATGAGCAACAAAAAATATATTTCTTTATTTTCACAAAACAGAAAAGGAGACTAACTTATGTAAAACATTCTGATATGCAGTTATGAAAAAATATTATACAAGTATTTTATATACAATATTTCTACATTATTAGCTTAAATTTGTATTGGATTTCCTTATCATCCTTTTCTTGTCAAATGCCAATCATTTCTACAAATAAATTTGTCAAACATCTTTAATAAGTGTGGTCCTAACACTTACTACACATTATTTTGTAACATTACTGTTTGGATAATTCAAACATCTTTAATAGCATGGTCCTAACAGTATCTATATTATTTTGTAACATCACTGGTTCCTGTTCATTTGGATAATTCAAACATCTTTAATAGCATGGTCCTAACAGTATCTATATTATTTTGTAACATCATTGATTCCTCTGTGTTTGAATAATAAAAAAATCTTTAATGTTGAGGTCTTGGCACTTACCTATCTATATTATTTTGTAACATCATTGGTTCCTGACCATTTGGATAATTCTGTGGGTACATCTCTGAAAAGCCACCACGACTGTGTGGACTGGGCAGGTCGACTTCCATACCCCGTGTGTTCGGAACCGACCCGGAGCGAGGCACAGTCCGAGGAAATCGAGGCTGCATTTCTGCTGAAAATAAATGTACATTGGTAAATTATCAATCAATAAAGCAGGAAAGTGGCTATTTGACCTTTTTGATTTGGCCAAATCAATCAATCAATCAATTTGTCTTTAATCAACTGGTGCCTGGTGTAAAGCAGTGGCTTTGAATTTCATTATCTGTGCACCACTGCTAGCACAGAGTGGGTGAGTGAAGGAGGTGAATTAGCCGATGATCAAATCACATTACTTACTAGGTGATTCTTCACAATGTGTGCATCCAGGTTAACACAATTTATCTGTGTGAATAAACACGATCAACACTCTATAGCAACTCAACACTTTGAATATATATGAACATGTCGGTCTCAAGCTAATGTTAACAAGTATTTGATTTAAAAAGTTCCAATGTCATAAATGTCAAATAAATATTTTAAATGTATATTATTTTGATTCCAGCATCCAGCACTAATTAACAAGCCATTTAATAATATTCAGTCACAACTACTCTGTCGTGAGATCAATACACCAAAAATTAACTAATTAACCTCAGTTAAGGAAGGTGCATGTACATGAATTGTCAAATATTTCTAAACCAAACTGCTGGCCTGACCAAATATTCTGGTTTAGATAACAAGAAAGATTAGACTGATTTTCTAGTGTTACAAATCAATTTAGGATCATAAATAAATTAACTTTACATTAGATATATTTTTATGTACTCAACTGAAAAAGAAAGTATGCATGTAATCAATAGTCATTTATTTCATAAACCAGACAACATTCATGGCTGAAATTCTGGAATTAGATAACCACTTCATTTAGAAGGAGGTATGTGTGTGTGAAGTAATATCACAAGTTACGCACTGTTTGCCACCAATGGAAATGGTGAAATGGCACAATACATTTTTTTTCAATATTTCAACATACATACTTTCTTTTTTGATTGAGTATATATAATAGACATGACTTAAAGATTATGTAACTAATCTTTCAAATGCAAGACTAACTCATGGGTGCCAATATACATATAATGGCAATAAGAAAAAAAGGCATGCTCATTTTTCTCTTTTTCTTTTTTTTGATTTCAATGAAAGGTATTTGCTCAGTGGTGTCTGAAAAAAAAATGTTTTGTCTTATCAGTTCAGTTGAGTATCTTATCTTTTCAAAATATCAGTGTTAATATAGCTAGTTCCCACAAAAATCTGTCTTATCCATTATAAATGACATTCTGTGTTTTTGGAACAGTTGCTTGGTCAGTTAGATACAATTACTAATTGCCTCTTAAAACACTTTTCACATGCGGAGAACAGAAAACATTAAATCTACTTCCAGTGCCACATGGACTCAGATTTATGTGCTTATCAGATTTACAAACTTATCTGAGAAAAACATCACGAAACATTGAACCTAAAAGCCATGTACTTCATGCAGCAATTCTGTTTATTATTAGTCCTCATAACCACCGACATGTTTTTTTGTCAGAAACCTACTTAAAAGCCAGAAACCGCAACAACTTAAATGTATTTCATCGTCCACATTGCTTATTTATTGTGTAAGATCATGAAGGGCATGTGTTTGATAAAAGGCAGAAATACAAAAAAGCCACCAAATTTATGTTTAATGCCAAAACAGTCATGTCTAATAAAACACCAACTAGCACATCGTTACATCCTAAAGCAGTTAGTGGCGTGAAATGAAATTTTCTACAAGGGCAGAATATAATTCTGCCATTAGCATTGAAAGAGCCTAACTACAGCCAGACACCAAGGCCCCAAGCAGGCTGTGATCACATCTTTGATGATACACAATTATGAAACAATGTTTTTTTCGCTAGCAGCCAAAAAGACTTGCTTAATGTTGTGTTGCCAACACCACCAAATGTAATTTCAGACTCCAGTGATCAGAACGGTTGAGCTTAAATCTCAAACTTGTATGGCTTTACCACCAGTGTGAAGACAGCAGTATAAAATATATAATCATGTAACTCCATTCATGTTCTACCCTTGTTGGAAATCAATAAATTACCCACCGGTACAGTGTGGCACACTCAATCTTAACAAGAACAATAACTAATTTTACACAAGTTTCAAATTTTATTTAAACCAACCACTTGCTCAAATATCCACTTTAATAGTTTTCAAAAGTCCTGTTTGTGTAGAATGGAATGTTTTACAACATACATTTTGAATTTTTTACTTAATTTCAGTAATTCATCTAGATTATTTGTTTTGTTGGTTGGGACTGTCAATAAACAGCAATGAGGAGACATTTTGACATTCATCTTGATAAAAGTGAGGAAAATGGTAAATAAACCTCACAACCCAAAATTGCATCAAATTTTTCCAGTGATTTAAGTTACAAGCTATTCAAAAGTAGAAACTTGGGAAAATGTTTATGTCAGTTGATAGTTACAAACTGCCGAGGGATGGAAGGTTATTCTAAATAAATACCACAACCCCAAACTGCATCAAATCTTTAGTGATCTGAGCTACAAACTACTCAGTGTTAAAATTTGGGAAAACATTTACGTAAGCTGATAGAAGTTGGTGTGGACTGGAGTTATTCTGGGTAACACACCTAACACAGCATCAAGGATATCGAGCCCTGCCAAGTGGTAATACCAACACACACCAATATTTCTCAAAACTCTAAATACCATCATCAGTTGTGAAAGTGTTTTTAAAACATGTCTAACAAACTGTAGTTCTGTCTCTGTGTATGAGATGAACATATCTATTCAGCTGTCTGAACCAAACTTTTTAGTTCTGCATGCTCGATGGGGCCACCTTGGATTGTGTTTATTAGTAAACTGCGACACAGATATAATCCTTGTCAAAGAGTGGTAATACTTGTCAAGAGTGGTAATGCTTGTCAAAAGTGGTAAGGCTTGTCAAAAATCATGTATAATTACCAAATATTCGTATGTTAAAAGTCTAATTACTTCATCATTCTAGTGGTTTGTCTTAGAGTAACATGAAATGCTCTGCAAAAACTCAATGGGTAGATGTAAGCCACTTACACTGACCAGTGATCCACAACTGGTTTATCAAAGGCCATGGTATGTGCTGTTCTGTTTGTGGGATAGTGCATATAAAAGATCCCTTGCTGCCAATTGAAAAAAGTAGTCTATGTGGTTGTAGCGGGTTTCCTCTAAAGAGACTATGAGTCACATAACACCTAATAGTCCCTGATTAAACAATGTGCTGGGGTGTCATTAAACAAACAATCCTTTCCTTTTAGAGTAAAATGAAAAAGATGGCGTCTGTCAAATCATAATTATCCTAACTTGATCTTGAGACAAGTTCAACAATTATGTATCGTTAATTAAATTATTTTCTTTTTCATATATTTATATATTCTTTTTAATGACCTAGTTGTCAACAGTGAAACTTTTTTCACATAACCAGATTTTTTTAATGTATATATGAAATCAAAATTATTTTCACATAAACCATTAGACATTACTTACAAATTTAAAAAAAGTTTGTTATGGTAAATATTGAAACTAGACATTTTTTAAATTGTATGATCACAGATTAATGACTAATAATGATGAGGAGATGAGTAATTGCTATCACAGATCCAAAACATGATGGTAAAAAACCCAAAAAGAAAACATCTACTCATGTACTTTTTAAAAACTTTTTACCATATGTTGTTTTCGAAATGATCAAGACATTCAATATGAAACAGAAGTGGGAATATAATTGGTTTTTATTGAAAGGTGGTACAATATATTAAACCTACCTACATATATTTTGATAAACAGCACCACTGAAGTAACTCCAATATCACAACAACATATACAGTATAAACATAGTTGTGAAAAGAGTCTACGTAGCGTGTAAAAGTACCTAAGATGTAACAAGAAGAGTAGACTAGTAGTAAACACTGACAAGCAAATGTCAAACTTAGGTGTATTTTAAATCATCCATTCAGGTGTAAGTCAATATTTATGAAAGTAAAGATATGTTTATTTAATGACAACCAGGATATTTCTTAACACTGGTTATCAGGTGTGAAACATATGGTAAATGCAACACCTGACTACTCACTGATTAATACAAGTTGTCTTTTCATGCACTTTCCAATACAGGCCAGCAGAAACACTGACGACCTAGGAAATGCTATCACGGTTCATGTACACAGCTTAAATTAAAAATAGTAACTTCATTTATATCAGGGATGAGAACAGATCAGACCAAAAAAGGAGGTCTTTGGGAGGGTGTCTATAGCAAATGAGCAAGGGGATGGTGCAGCAAGTGTCAGAATCAACTCCAGAAGTCAGGAAACCACTGACTGGCAGGAAATTCTGATCCCTGTTATATAAAATAATAGATGCAGTACAAACATATTGTTTGTTAGCTCATTGGGGTAGTTATAGCATCTCTTGAAGCATCAGCACTGACTTCTGTAGTATAGAACACTATAGTATTAACTGTTAGGATGGGAGGTAACTCTGTTTAAATGTGTTTGAAACAATGTCAGGAGGGTAATGAACATTATTAAAAGCTAGCTTTTCTGAATTTTGAATGACTGTGTTGATAACATAGGTGTTAAAACACAATATTTAATGTTAATATTGTAATGACTGTTGATAACATAGGTGTTCATATACACAATATTTAATGTTAATATTGTAATGACTGTGTTGATAACATAGGTGTTCATTTACACAATATTTAATGTTGATATAGTAATGACTGTGTTGATAACAAAGGTGTTCATATACACAATATTTAATGTTGATATTGTAATGACTGTGTTGATAACATAGGTGTTCATATACACAATATTTAATGTTGATGTTGTAATGACTGTGTTGATAACATAGGTGTTCAAATACACAATATTTAATGTTGATATTGTAATGACTGTGTTGATAACATAGGCGTTCATATACACAATATTTAATGTTGATATAGTAATGACTTGGCACCACAAGAACTATGTTTTGGGAGAGTGAGAAGTTGGCAGAGAGAACATTTGTAGTGCACCTCTGTCTGTCATCAACGAGATCACAAGCCAGCCTTTCAACACAACACACTGCTTCCAACTAGCGTGTTGAAACATTTCATGCTGGGAACGTTCATGGCACCTCATATTGCATGGCAGTCACATTTGCCTGCCTTTACCATCTTCCATATGTTCAGCATGATCGTCAGATGCAGACAGCTATGTATGTATTGCAGCAGGAAATTGATTTTTCATAAGTAACATGAACATATTGAATTAACAAATGCAGTATATCCAGGAACACTGAACTAAATAGACAATCATTATGTAATAATGTTTGCTGTAATTCAGCTAAAAGTCTGCTTCAACAATTATATTTTAGGAGTGTGATTTCTTTGCCACAGTAGAAGGTACATAGGGACATGTGTGAGCCTTTTTTTTATTTTTACACATTAATGTTTGCCACTGTAACCTAAATCTGATATAGATTGTAACTGATCCATCAGTGCCCCCTAACTCCCAAAGTCATTCCTATGGGCCTGGTACTGGTGTGGTTTTTTTTTAATATATATTAAAAATAAAAATAATTAAATTACCGGGACTAAATTCTGAGGATTATTGCAACAAACTTTGATGTCATCAATTTTAAAACCTGCCCAAGATAAAATTTGATTTCATGATTTAAAAAAAAAAAATTGTATTATAAATCACAATTTGCATCATATTAATTCTAGTACATTTTCATTTAATTTCTTTTGATGTTTGTAAAAACAAACTATATTTTAACCAATATTGGTGGTATATTATTAAGTCACAACTACCAGGCATCAGACTCACTGGGAGTAGGTAAATCTGTAGAGTCAAGTGTAGTGCCAAGCCCAGTGGGAAGCCATGTATACTGGGTACAGCACTGTCTGCACAGGTGCAATCAAGTGTGTGTGTCACAAAGTGTGGAGATTTCATATGGCAGACTGATTACCCAGCTAGCAAAAAAAGGTTTCTGTTATCCAGACATTGTTAACACCACTGGAAATAGGTACAGAGCTGAGCCATGATGGTCTACTCCATATAAAAATAAAAATAAAGTTTTACCATTTTTTTCGTTCCCATATATTACAAGTATTACACCGTGTTATGAATTGTTATATTTGTCATTTTTGTGAGGATTTTAAGATTTCTGAAAAAAAATTTTTAAATCTTTTTTAAACCAATTGGTGAGAAAATCATATACTTTAAAACAAAGTATAGAATGTACGAGCAATATGAAAAAATATCACATGTTTTTAAAGTGTAATACTCTTTCAACAATTTAACATTTTTCTTTTCTACAAAGATGAAAACTGGTTTAAAATATAAAACTGGTTTAAAATATAAAACTGATATCTATAATGAAAGATGATAACAGACCTGATCTAAATTAGACTAAAGAATTCAAGAGTAATTGTGATAGATGTTTGTTCTGACAACAGTTCACTGTGGGTGTAGGAGCCAGTTCCATCTTTACCATAAAAAAACTAACTACCGTGGCTGTTGTGAAGTGCTTAATCTTTCATCATTAATTACAGGAGAATGTTCACCAGCAGCTTGAGATAAACAGATCATTGTAAATGGCAAACTGTGAAAAACAACATGAACTGAAAATGTAATATATGGAGTTTGTTGAATGGTGACGAATTGATAAGGTCAAGATTTTATAAATGAGACTCGGAGGTCATGTAAACAGTGTCAAGAGCTGCTTACTGCTGTCAAAGAAAAGCAGACAGATCTGTCAGCTTTTTAATAAACTTATAAACAGCTGGTACAGTGTGTTTATAGAACAGTGCTCTACAGGCTGTGATAAAACACTTGTTGTTCTTTTGTCCTGTCTACCAGCCACAGAGCTTGTCACCAGCACCACACAGCTGCTTCAGGCATCATGTTCTGATGTTAGTTTTCTGCCGTTAATTATAGTATCATTTTACAATGTATTAATTTCAAACTTCTCTATTCTGTGCAGGATGAGCAAGGATCAAGGAATTCTATCACATAAGCCTGAAGAGATTATTTGATGATATAATTAAGATTTTATTACAATATAAAAGTCTGTCTTTAATTTGTCTAAAAATAATGATAGGAATATTTTTTTTACTTGCGACAGTTAATATAATTAGTTCTGCTATATTATGAAATCTAAATCTGCTTGTTTAGACTGCACATGATAGAGTTGATAGGTTATATGTTAAGCCAATTTGATGTCTTAGTAATCACTAGAGTTTTCCAAAATGAGCAGGAGTGCTCTAAAGTACGATAAAAAACAATCACATTTTGATGTATGTATCTTAGTTATAACTTGTTTCCTGTGGCTTGGTGTTCCCACACTTTAGCCATAAAAATCATAGCCATACCTTACAAAAACATCAACCCGCACAAGCAACATAAAAACCCTGATGCTCAGTCTTCATACCTTACAAAAACATCAACCCCCACAAGCAACATAAAAACCATGATGCTCAGTCTTCATACCTTACAAAAACATCAACCCCCACAAGCAACATAAAAACCATGATGCTCAGTCTTCATTACTTCAGAAATGGCTTACTATCCAATTACTTGTTTTTTTCCTAGCCTGATGGATTGCCCGCTATTTCAGTTTCTGGAGTAAAGAATCAGCTCTTTCGATCTTACAAGAAATGAAGACAAGATAATTTAACTGAACATAGTAAAATAGTTGACTTTACGGCTCGACTATCACGAAACATCACATTTAGAATTGTGTGAAAAATACAGAACATAGAAGACTTGACTTTATTGCTTGGCTATTTCAAAACATCACATTTAGAAGTGTGAGAAAAATACTGGACATAGGAGAATAGTTGACTCTACTGCTCGGCTATCACAAAACATCACATTTAGAAGTGTGAGAAAAATACTGAACATAGGAGAATAGTTGACTCTACTGCTCGGCTATCACAAAACATCACATTTAGAAGTGTGAGAAGAATAACACTGGAGGATCATTCAGTGAGATCTGGCTGAAACACACCAACTGATAAATACTCCAAGCTCATAAATAACAGAATATGTTTTATACTTATAGGTGTATGTCAGTACATTTGGTTGAGTGATGTTTGCCAAGGACATACACACACAGCAAATAAACCAATCCCATAAATAATTGAAACCATCTTATACCTAGCTATGTATCAGTACCTTTGGTTGAGTGAGGTATGCCAATAACATATAAACACAGGAAATACTGCCATCCGATAAATAACTAAAGCTGTCTTTTATCTATCTACTTGTCGGTATATCTGGAGTGAGATATTCCAAGAAAATATACATATACCAAATACATCCATCCCATATATAACTCAAAACATCTTGTTACAAGCTATATACCAACATATTTGGTGTAGTGAAGTATGCCAGTAACATACACACATAACAGATACACCTATCCCATATATAACCGTACCAAGCTATATACCAACATATTTGGTGGAGTGAGGTATGCCAGTAACATACAAACATAAGTTATAACAAATACATCTATCCTATATATAACTGTATCAAGCTATATACCAACATATTTGGTGGAGTGAGGTATGCCAGTAACATACATACACACATAAGTTCTAACAAATACATCTATCCTATATATAACTGTACCAAGCTATATACCAACATATTTGGTGGAGTGAGGTATGCCAGTAACAGACACATATTATACCAAATGTACCCATCCCATATATAACTCATACTTTCTCACCTAGCTGTTAGTCAATACATTTAGTTCAGTTTCTAAATCAGACATTTTTTCTCACAAATACACAACTCACCTGGAGAAACAAAAACTGTACCAGGTGCTGACTGTACTAAATATGGTAACTCCAAATCTGCCTCTTGATCTTGGATCTGTTGTCGTATCAATTCAGCATCAGAATAGTTGCCTCTTACAGAGGGACCAAATGACTTGTTCCTGGTTGGGCCAGGACTGCGTTGTGGAATGTCTTCTATAGGTGGTGGTGGTGGTGGAGGTGGTACTGTTGGTGGAGGTACCATACCTATAACATCAAGAACATACGTAAGCAACATTTGTTAAAGTCTATAAACAAAGATAACATTTAATATCCACACTGCGTTATAATGAAAATAATTCATAAATTATTGGCTATATACTAACAAAAATACAAATAAGACATAAAATACTACATGTATATATAACATGAACAAAGACAACAGAGGACAAGAGTGACTATCACTTCCTGGAAGTGGGAGGGATGGTGCAACCCTCTGTCCAAAAAGTGGAAGGATGTGTCCCCCATCCTCCCAGGATTGATACCCCTGAATAGACTCCCGGTGTACTTTGGTATATTTGTGCTAAGACCATATGACACTAATGAAAATTATTAACCAAATTAAATATCCTGTTTTTTAACATTCAATATGGTCTGAGATTTTATCATTTTCTATCACTATTAATTAACATTGATGATTTAGACATTTAACTAGTTTCAGTGACAACAAATTATCTAAAAACTCATTGCTTCACTATGTGATGAGCAACTGCAGTTACAGAGAAAAACATAGCTCAATCAACACATACAAATGAGTGAAATACAAGCCTAATTGCTTGTTAAGAAACTGTAATAAAACTGCCCCATGTGAACACAATTTCCTTGCTTTCATACTGCTGTATGGTTTCTACCTACGTGATAGATTTTGAAGTAATTCATTGTTGGACAATGATTGAGCAGGAAATGATTGAAATCTGAAGTAGCATAACTACCATTTAAGAAGAGATTATCTGTGCATGTGTATAGAATTCAGATTGAATGCAAAACAAAGTAATTATTTAGTTCCATTTACAATGCTGAACATGACCTTTCAACCACTATGTTATATCTGAATGCTAGCATTCAAACAAACTGTCACTGGTAAGCATTGGTTATTACATGTACATGTATGGATGTATGTGTCAAATAAGTGCTTATGTCAAAACTGTCATCATATTCAAAGTTATATCTATAAGACAATTTTAATTTAATGAGAGATTTAGAAAACAATTGATGATACATAACATGGTTTAAAAACTTTTTAAAATTAGTATAAAGTTACTTTTTATATGCACTTTCTCAAACATGACAGCACATACTATGGTGTTTACACTTTCTAAAATATGACAGCACATACAATGGTGTTTACACTTTCTCAAAAATTACAGCACATACAATGGTGTTTACACTTTCTCAAACATCACAGCACATACTATGGTGTTTACACTTTCTCAAACATCACAGCACATACAATGGTGTTTACACTTTCTAAAACATCACAGCACATACAATGGTGTTTACACTTTTTCAAACATCACAGCACATACAATGGTGTTTACACTTTCTAAAACATCACAGCACATACAATGGTGTTTGATATATAGTCTTGGAGTATTGATTCAAAAGAAGAAGAAACAAACTTTACAAAGTAAATCATGATCTTTGTAAATTTTGTATATTCTCAACCAAAAAAGAAAGCAGGTATGTTGAAATATTGAACATTTTTTAATGTGTCATTTTACCATAATCATTGGCAGCAAACACATGTGCAACTTGTGATATTTCTGCACACACACACACACATATCTTCTCCTAAATGGTGTGATCTCATTCCAAAATTTCTGCCACGAATGTTGTTTGATTTAAGAAATAAATGACTTGATTGCATGTATACTTTCTTTTTTGGTTGAGTATATAAAAATATGAAAAATAATTATTAAGTTGATAAGAGTTTGTGAAATACAGTACAGAGCATCTGCTGACATGTACTAGGTGACTGTGTTAATGCAGGTCAAGTAAATGATTAGTATTATGCTTAGCCTTTGGAACTGGATTTCTACAATAGAGAGGAATAACAGTTACAGAGTTTCCTTACAAACTGGATTAATACACCACATCTTAGTCCCAGTGCTCATTGGTTATCAAGACATATCAAGACATATTGGTGCACAGACAAAGGAAATGCCTCTAGGGACAGATACTTCCAATATGTAAAGAGATATTTTCTCTGATTTCAGCCAAAGCTTTTATATTAAATCCTGTACACTTTTAGACCTGCAAGCCATCAGGGAGACAGTCTGGTGACGTCTGACCTCTTTCATTACCAGCTTCAACTTTTTTATAACATAATTACAACTTCAACTCTTTATAAAATAATTACCAGCTTCTGCTCTTTTGTAACATGATTACCAGATTCTATTCTTTTGTAACATAATTACTAGCTTCTACTCTTTTGTAACATAATTACCAGCTTCAACTTTTGTAACATAATTATCAACTTCAACTCTTTTATAAGATAATTACCAGCTTCTACTCTTTTATAACAATTACCAGCTTCTACTCTTTTGTAACATAATTACCTGCTTCAACCCTTTTGTAACATAATTACCAGCTTAAACTCTTTTAATAACATAATTACCAGCTTCAACTCTTTTATAACTTAATTACCAGCTTCAACTTTTTTATAACACACATACAGACTTGATTGATGATATCAAAGATAATGTCCCAAGCAATAAATATAAACACTGATATATTTACAAATGAAAATAGTTAAAATGTGCTGTTGCCATGCCAATGGGATCCCAATGGAGTTTCCACAGAAGAGAAAGAGACCATTGATTCAAATATACATTGCATTAAGAAGATATATTAGAAGTTTAAAATAGTTATAAAATATCTCATCAAAGAACACTGTGTGATTTTATTAATATCTTACAATTGATGCAATAATTTATAAAATCCTGTTTTCCTATAAGTACTGTCCCAGACATTAAGTCAACATTCAAGACAAATAATGTCTGCAAAATCAGCAATAAAAAAAAAAACATGAGACTTTTGTGGATTTCATTTCATGCCTTCAAAGTTTACATAAAAATTAGCTCAGTAAAAAAAACTAACAGCTGTACATTTTATGGCAAATGAGAGTTTGAACATGAAGTTCAGAAGCTGGGCCTATTAAAGATATCACAACATTTGACTTCAATGCTGCAGATAAGAGACCACCTACAATTTTAAATATTTATTCCAATGCCAGCAGGCTGACGGCAATTTGTGTATCATACTGAGAAAGAATGTTTTACAAATATCAAACTTTTTTCTTTTTCTTTTCAGCATGTTCTGTGATTAGTTAACTGATACAGACACATCAAAAGGATAATGTAAATATTTTTCTTGCTGCTGGTCTGAATTATAAGCTTTATACCAGTGATAGAAAATTCTACCTCACCCTAGGACCATATTATGTATATGTGTGACACCATGGATAGCTTTGTAACATCATATAATATTAATGTTTATTCTCCACTGATTTCCAGGAAAAACACATGAGCTACATGTACCATTAAGTATTTCATCTTTTAATAATTATTTACAAGTTTCATGATATTTATATATATTAGGTTACTACATTTTCAAATTTATATTAATGGTGAAGTTATGTTTTTATGTCTTTGCAAAATGGGTACTACATGTACATTGTATATTGTTTATGCATACGAGTATGATTAATTAAGTTTGTAGATGCAATGTTAATGGACAAACTGTAGATAGATAGAAAAGAAAAAGAATTAATCACAAAGTTTTTAGGTATAAAATACAGCAATTCCAACCTACAGGAGAAAATGTTTTTCTAAGGCTCTATGGAAAACATTGACCATAACAACAACATTTTTTCCTACATGTTGGAAATGATTTATCTATACCTTACAACAACTATAGATTCTACTGTATGGCAGAGATTTCAACTATGTGGTGTAGAATCTGATGATGAAAAGTCTTTTTTATAATTCCCTTAAAAAAGTGTTTTTATTGGATTTTTTTTAACTGGCATTTCAAAAGAAAGTTTTAGTGATATACCCCTTTTTAGTTTAGTGCATGCCTTATAGGAGTGTTTCTCAATCTGGGGATGTTTTGGGGGTCCATGAAGCCAAAGGTAAATCTTACTAAACAGAGTAGATGTTGATGTGGAGGTGCTCAGAGATTTGTAAAATGACCCAAGGGTCCATAAACGGAAAAAAGTTGGGGACCACTGTCTTATAGGACCAAACAAAAGTTATGGTTTCGATACTCTTATAATTATAAACCAATTATCTGAATATGAAAATATATCAAATCTTTCTTCCAGAATCTCTCAGGTGACCTCCATATAACCACATCCTACAATATGTTCAGTATTGCTACACAATGGCATTAATTGTTTCTGTGTATGAAAGCAATCACATGTAAGCCAGGAATCAATCAACAAGCTGATTGCAGCCATATATCACTACACATCGCCAATTAAACAAGCGCTCAGACAATACGGCTCCAGTGTCCAGCCACATTATTCACACCGCACAAACCTAACACACAGTCAGACATTACAGGAAATAAATGTTATGTGCATAGTTTTAATCAACTGAGGACAGACATTGTGGTTAGTCACACTGCATAAACCTAACACAGTCTGTCGTCGTGGGAAACATAAAATGTAATGTGCATAGACAGGTTATTTTTAGTGTGTAATCATTAATTATAGATATTCTTTTGTGACATAACAGCCAGTGTCTGTGGTTTGAAAGATTGCATTTTAATAATCTGAAGTGAGATTGGATATTAATAATAATAAAAAAATTCCCAGTGCCTCTTTCTTTTTCCACCTTTGATATACTACTTTTATCCCTTTGTGACAGCACCTCCGTTTGTCAATTTCTTGCCATCCAATTCCACATCCCAATCCTTGTCTCTCCAACCACAACAGGTGCTTGTCTCTTGCAAACATCTGTGACACACACCTGTCATTCTCCAGCAACTTTTGCTGTGGGCTTAGTCTGACCATTTTGGGAAGGGTTCAATGGTCGCTTACGGCATTGCTATGAGGCACTTGCCACCATCTACATGTACTTTGCACCCTTACTACTGGCAGTCATTAGTTAGTGCCTTGGGACAGACCAGCTTTATTGGCAGCACAGGACAAGGAAGCCAGGTGGGTGCAGAGAAGCACACAGAGAATACACCCGTGGAGGATTTGAGACAATTATGTGATAGGGTGGACAGCTCAGAAGACAAGAGTAAGGTGATACTGACAGAACAAGGTTGAAAGATTGAAATTGCAGGAGATATTGGAAAGATTTTTATATTAAGATCATGAGAATGACAGGCAGAGGGTGAAAGATGAGAAAGATGCGTGAAAGTGTTAGATGGCCTCTGATGGGATTGTTTCTGAACATGATTGATACATCAATAAACTGAATGATAATTATTATGTTTGTCTTGTAGGTTCGTACTGTGAGAGTTACGGTCTAAGTGCAGTCACTGGACAGTGTGCAGCGGGTTACTACTGTACATTGGGAGCAAATTCATCAACACCAGTAGATGGCAGCACAGGTTAGTTTCCAAAATGGTTTGTATTACAGACTCATTTCTGGCCTATTACATATTACATACATTATACAGCAACAAAATCTCAACCTCAAATGAGGGGATTCGAACCGACTCAGTTTGACAGTCCAACTGAGCTAATATGGAAATTCCCACTATATTCAAACTATGACTGTCTGTTTTGACAGTCCAACTCAGGCACGGCAGAAGCAAGTGAACAGGGGCTAACAGACATTGAGAGGCTAACAGATCTAGGCACAAAGCACCAAATGTCAAGTGGATATGAGGTTATGTTTGATTCCACAGTGCTTGCAACTGAGCTAATAAGGAAATTCCCACTAGCTACTGTCAGTTGGAGCACTTTATTCTTCCACTACTATAATGGGCATAACTACATTGAGGCAAATGCCTCATACCGAAATTGACAAACTTTTTTTATATATACAAAGACCTCTTGCCTAAATTGTTTTGCCTTGCTCTGCTTGGTGATTAAGTGTTTTTGCCTCATTTAAAAAAGAGTAGTTATGGCCATGACTACACACTTCATACTTCTGTTTTCTGACTCAATAATATCTTATCTGACAAAATAGTGACCAAAACGTAAACGTTGAAAATACCTGGAATATCTCGAAATATTGATTTTAAATTTGATCTTGTTTAAGTAGGTTTTATTCTATAATGATTTTCTTTTTCAGGTGACATCTGCCCTGAAGGTCACTACTGTACTGTAGGCTCTGCAGCTGCCACGCCGTGTGCAAACGGAACATACATGAACCACACAGGTGCCTCATCCTGCTATCTCTGTCCTGAAGGCCACTACTGCGTGAACCGCGACCGTGCTGACCCTTGTCGTCAAGGTTACTACTGTCCAGAAGGAACTGGGGCCAACCTTCAGCCATGTCCAACAGGGACATTCGGCAACACTGATGGGCTCATAACAGAATCACAATGTGCTCCTTGTACAGGTTCAGTATTTCATTCATATAGAGATTATTTGTTTTCTCACCTGCCTCAGTGGTGCAGTTGTTAAGCTGCAAGTCTCACAGCTGGTAGGTAATAGGATCAAATCTCAGTCAAGACATGGGATTTTTTAATCTCAATAAAGGGTCCAACCTAGAGTGAGTGTTTCACAAAGTCATTTATTATTCGTTTTCTCACCTGCTTCAGTTAAGCTGCAAGTCTCACAGCTGGTAGGTAATGAGATCAAATCTCAGTCAAGGCATTGGATTTTTAATCTCAATAATGGCTCCAACCTAGTGTGAGTGTTTCGCAAAGCCATTTAAGCTGATCAGTGGTCCACTGGTTTATCAAAGGCCATGGTATGTGCAGTCGTGTCATGAGGGAAATCGTGTATAAAAGATTCCTTGCTGCTAATAGGAAAAGGTAGAATATGTGGGTTTCCTTTAAAAGACCATGAGTCACAGAAAACCATATGTCAGACAGTTAATAGCCACTTAATTAATAATGTGCCGGGGTGTTGTTAAACAAACAGTTCTTTCCTTTCTATTTGTTTTCTTGTGACCACAGAATAATATTGAGGGACAGAGCTAAGAATTTGGAAAAGGGGTTCAAAGAATTAAAATGGCTATCAGTGGACAAAAACATTAAATACCAAAAATCTATTCTTGTTTATAAATCTCTAAATGAAATTGCCTCTTGTTTTCTATAATGTTTAATAAAATGGTTAAGAAGGAAACCTCTTAGCATCTAAACCAAACAGAACAGTTTAAGAAAAGTTTTCAATTTTCTGGTGTTGCTACTTGAAAAAGTTTGCCTCATGATGTTAATAATCTAATTAATGATAGTGTGTATCTCAGTATTAACTTATTGCTTATTCACTTATGGTGGTCAGTAATATAAATGTAAATATTTTATTCTACGAGTTGATTTAGCCAAGAGTTGGTATGGTGTATAGTGAAATATTAACTTATTGCTTATACACTTAAGGTTTTCAGTAGTATAAATGTAAATATTTTATTCTACATGTTGATTTAGCCAAGAGTTGATTTGTGACAGTGTCTAGTGAAATATTAACTTATTGCTTATACACTTAAGGTTTTAAGTAGTATAAATGTAAATATTTTATTCTACGTGTTGATTTAGCCAAGAGTTGATTTGTGACAGTGTATAGTGAAATATTAACTTATTGCTTATTCGCTTTAGGTTTTCAGTAGTATAAATGTAAATATTTTATTCTACGTGTTGATTTAGCCAGTAGTTGATTTAGTATGGTGTATAGTGAAATATTAACTTACTGCTTATTCACTTACAGGTGGTCATTACTGTGCAACACCGGGGTCTGCGACGGAGGACGGAGAGTGCAACGCAGGCTACTACTGTGAGACCGGGGTCGATATGGCAGCACCGGCCTTCACAGCAACCAACAAAGGCGTTGGTGGAGAGTGTCCTATGGGATCATACTGCCCCAAAGGGACAGTCCAGCCCATACCCTGTCCAGCAGGATCTTACACAAATGACATGCGTAAGCTTTTTTGTTGCTTTTTGAAGGAAAAGAAGATATTGTTATATTTTCTGCTGGTTGTAATAATGAAAGTTATTGCCAATAAAAATAAAGACTTGAACATTTTCATACTGTATACATATATCCAATTGAAAGCCCTTTTTATTGCTGACCCCAAAAATCATGAAAATGAAATTAAAAGAAATGTGTGCCTTTAAAAGTGTTTTTTTTTTACCTCTGAAATGTGTTACCTAAGTATATAAGTGTTACCTAAATATATGAAGAGTTTCATCGCAAAATGTGTTACCTAAGTAAATGAAGCGTTTCATCGCAAAATGTGATAAGTGCCAAATTCGAAAAAACACTGGAAAATTCACCACCAAAGGAAAGGCTTACCTCGGTTCTTCATGTTCACATTGTAATTGTGATGTATGAGCATAGCGTGTCAACCTATGAATTGGTCGGTCATGAGATCGATCCTTCTCAGTGGACCCATGTGCTGTTTGGGCTATTTTCTTTTCCAACCAGTGGTCTACAACTGGTTCATCAAAGGCCATGGTATTTAGTGTCCTGTCTGTGGGACAGTGCATATAAAAGACCCCATGCTGCTTATCAGGAAAGAGTAGCCTATGTGGCAGAATCGCATTTCCTCTAAATAAATATGTCAGAATGAGTATATGATTGACGTCCAATAGCCAATGATAGGATGAAAATCGATATGCTCTAGAGGAATCGTTAAATAAAACAAATTTTACTTTTTAGGAGCTAAGAAGGCAGCAGCCAAACATGTTAAGGAACCACAGTTATAAAGCATTGTCTTGATACAATTATTTTAATTTTATCTGTAGGCATGGGATCATGTAAGCAATGTCCAGGTGGATTTGCTTGCCACAGCAATAACAGTCTTCCATACAGCAATGGGTGTCCAACAGGCCACTACTGTCCCCCAGGCACAGAGTATGAGAAGCAGTATCCCTGTGGACAGGGCACCTACAACCCCCTGGAACTGCAGAACAGCAGCATGGCCTGTCTGATGTGTCCACCAGGAAAGTACTGCGAGGGAGAGGGACTCAATGCTACGTCTGGAGACTGTAGTGCTGGCTGGTTCTGTTCTGGAGGAGCAATCCAGGCTAAACCCATTGTTATTGGTAAACAATGTTTTCATGTCAAGCAAAAAACCCAACAAAAAACCCAACAAAAGACCCAACAAAAACAATAAAAAAAGTGCTAATTTTCTTTTCTTTTTGTCTTTCTATTATAAAGGCAATAATCTTGAAGGTTTGCAATAACAAATATTAAATATAAATATAAAAGACATTTTGTAACTTTTACTTGGTAAACAATGTTTTGTCATCATTTGTTTTTTGTTTTTAAATGCCAAAAATAAAAAATATAGCTAATTTTCTTTTATTTTTGTCTTTCTATTATAAAGGCAGTAATCCTGAAGGTCTGAAATAAAAAAAATTAAATATTAATATAAAAGACATTTTATAGCTTGAAGTAGATTAAGTCAATACAAATAACTTTTAAGTAATTATTTTTAGCTCCACTTCCCTTTTAAAGGCATAGTCCCACAGGATTTAAGGGGCTTTGTGGACTAAATATTGATTCCGAATGAAACTTCCATGCATTTGTTATACTAGATCTCGTTTTCATATCACGCAAGACTTTTTAACTTAACCATGGTATAGGGAATTCCATGTCAGGTCGATGAATTTTTTTTCACAATAAAAAATTTGAAATTTCAAGATCGGAACTCATGGGGTGAAATAAATTGGTACGAAATGATTTTGCAGAAACAAAAATATTCAGAAGTTTTAAAATAATGGCTAATGGGGGAATACTGTCACGTGACTCGAAATGTATATCACACTTTCAATGGTAAAAAAACTTTATTTGTTTTTCGATTTATTTGTCTGTGAGCATAATTCATTATTATTTTTTAAATACTGATAATAAGCTAGATGTGGTGGTTATGTAAGTAGTTGAATGAAGTATTTCTATGGACAAATCAAATGATTATATTTAAAATTAATTCT
>JAULBS010069599.1:0-22069 GCA_032355785.1 Symmetromphalus regularis | reverse complement strand
CTTTTATATGCACCGTCCCATAGACAGGACAGCACATACCACGGCCTTTGATAAACCAGTTGTGGACCACTGGTTGTCTGCCAATGATCTGCATTCAACAACAAAGTCCTGGCAGAGGGTTTGAACGCATTTCTGTAGCTCCACATATGATCGTCGTTGGCGTTTCTTGATGAGCTGCCCTGTGGTGCCTCAGTAGCTGCGTGCTTACTAGAGCATAGTCCCAACGGAGCCCATCCACTGCAGTCCAGAAGGATGGGTGTTGATGCCCAATGAGTCCTCACAGGCGATGTTCGTCCGATCCCGTCCCTCTAGAGTAATTTGGTGTACATTCCAGATGGGTATGCCGAACCGTGGTGAAATGTACCGGACGCATAGTGGTAGTGGAGGAGCTCCAGGCTGCACTTGTCCTTGTTGAACACGACGAAAGGTTCCGGTTACATACATATACACAGAATCGAAGTAGTCAGGACAAGTGCAGCCTGAAGTCACAGTGATTCCATCCCGTCTGGTGTGTGCTCCCTCAGATATGCCATGCCATCATGTACCTTGTCTTTCGGGAGGAAGGCCAGCCCATCAAGCATCCCACAGAAGTGCTTGATGTCATTGTCGGTGCGGTACAGTTCAGTTTTTCCACGTGCTGTTGTCATTTGAGATCAGTGTACTCTTCCCAGAAAGGAACGCGTGTATACACTGGAAACCGCAAACTCTCCAAGATGGATTTGGACTCATGCTATAGTTACCACCCATGAACCAAGTATCATACTGTCCTAAGTGACTAATTCAGGATATGAGGTGTGATAAGTGTGAAAACTTGACCGAGGGATGAACGTTTTGAAATTACCTCAGTGATATATGTTATACTTATTATTTTTATAATAAATATTTCTGACTTGAAAAAAATAATTTTAAGAGTGATAGCTTATGTCTTTTGAGCTTATGTCATGGCTTCATGGAGATTACACACCAGAGTAAAGTGAAAATCTGTTTACAGTTAAAGATAAACTTCAAATTAAAAACCATTTTATCACAATACATTCAACTCATGAAGGTTCAAGCAAGCCACTCTCCCAAAGGTCTGTCACGGAAGATTTCTTCAACAAAACAACGTGGATATTGCTCTACGCAAGCATGTAGATATACTGATGACGGAGATATATGAACGACGAGGTTTTCATTAAGATGAGATAAATCTCTATTATCAACATCATTAGATCGTTCTACGAATGGTTGTGAAGTTATTGATGATGGAGATCTGTGGATGCTTTCTCTTGTGTTCGTGTCAAGATTGTCCAAGTCACTATCATTTATCTCATCATAGTGGTCACAACCGGCATCGTTTCTTAAGGACTGTGATTCTGCTTTTATCACTTTTGACTTTCTTCTGAAAACAAATTTATTTTAGTGTAAAGGGAAGGAATATTCGTTCATGAGTAGATCCAGGATGTTTAGAATGTGTGGGAAATAGAAAAAGGAAACAAACAGTACAATGTAAAATTGTCTATCCCCTTGTGTATGTAATAGTTATATACACTCTTTACGAGGTGTATCAGTGAATATTCTACAGTTTTGGTCGTGGGGCCTCCGAAGCGAAACCGAGGAGGTTCTCACGACAAAAACTCTAGGATATTCACCGATACTCCGAGTAAGTGTGGGTATAACTTACTTATACGCCCACATCCGGTCGAGTTATTAAATTAGACTATTACAAATCGCCTATAATATAACAATAACAAGTTTAAGTTGTTTAAACACAACAGTGCTGAAATTTGTGAAGAAAAAAACGCTCCCATTTCAGGCTCCAGTTTTGAAACAGTCTTGATGATATGTACATGCGCATGTGTTTCGCGTGCACGTGCTAGAAAGATACGGAAAATAATCGTTAAATTTCGTTATTTTCCGTAATTTGTGTAATTTGATTGACTAGAGGTTGTAATCCACATTTTACCAACTCGTTTGATTAATGCAGTACGATAAAGAGCTCGTTCACGGTGTCGTTCAAGTCTTCATAAGGCAAATGATTTTAGTTTGTATTTGATTTTTATGTATATGTATTGATAATATAATGTTAAGTATGCAAATTTAATGTATGTATGTAATAAGTAGTGTAAGATATTCCTTTACTTGTAACTGAAAAGTATATGTGTATCGGCGAATACACCTACACTTTAAACAAAAGAAATAATAACAACGAGAACGGAAGTGGGGTATAACTAAATTAATGCAGTTTAAACGGTTTAATATTAGATACCTATAATTTTTTTAATACGCTAGATGTGTGTGCGGGCCGGGGGATCAGGACCCCTGGACCACCTCTCTGGGTCCGCTACTGGAGTGCACAGCTCCATGTCCCACTGTAATTTGTCAATGACATTTAATTGCATCCAATCACATCAGTGGTTTTATATTGTATCAAATATGAAATATGTGGCAGGTTTATGTGTAATGTGTGGAAGCATTATGTAGGAAACTGTTAGAGCTAAAGCCATCATATGACCGAGTAGTCTGTTCTGTGGAGTTGTGGGACCTTTAGAAAAAGTCAGAGGTAAATCCATTGGGTTATCATAATGACTATAATGCAAACACTGGTAGTTGAAAGGAAGATTTCATGAGTGCAGACTGTAGTTCTCTCGCTCGCTATTTGTCTCTTTCTCCCCCCCCCTCTCTCTCTCTCGCTCTCTCTCTCTCTCTCTCTCTCTCTCTCAATAATTTGTATCTACATTTTTTTCTTTCTATTATAACATTCCATCTTCTGCTATTCTAAATTCTATATATATGGATTCTTCTAATGAAAGAAAGCAATATCTTCTTAACGCTGCACCAGCACACTGTTTATTCAGTGGTTATAAGGTACCAAACAGGTTTGCTATTCTTGGTCTTTGGAAAACATGTGCCATCATATAGGCAACTCTGATTGGTTTATATGGCATGTGTGCTTTGATACAGACATGGTAGTACATATAACCGCCTTTATTAAACCAGTTGTGAGCAGCTGACTGGAATGATTACAAGCCTCTTAATGAAAAAGTGCGATCTTACCTGCAAAAGAAGTAAACACCCACTGAAACTGTCACTGTGAAGACGAGAATGCAGAAAAATATCACAAATTCTGTTTTTGTCAAATAATCACCTGAAACTAAAAAATATATTTTATTATGAAAAAGCAAACTAGTTCAGACAAATTTGTTACTTTCTAGAGTACACTAACTTACATAGTTCATAGATAATGTATACATTATTAAATATAGTTAACATGTGGGGAAGTTAAGTTCATCTTGGTGAACGTTTTAAAGCAATAAACAGATATTTATGACGTTCAGATTACATAATGATTATATTTCAATAACCATCTTTACAGATATGTTTAATGCAGTTTAAGCATGTTTTATTACAGGTATTTCCATAATGTCCTTCAGTGTATACTTCAAGACACGTTCCATTACTATCACATATCTGTTTCACACAGTGTTCGCATGATTTCAGACATTCGTCACCAAACCATCCTTTTCTGCATCCATCGAGACATTTCCCAGTCTTTCTATGACAATAGTGATTGTTATGTTTAGATTTACAATTCTTTGAACACAAATGAGCGCAATTTCCCCCGAAATATCCTTCTTTGCACTGATAACATCTGCCTGTTGACCTTTCGCAACCATCTCCACTGCAGTTTATGCATGGATGTGAACAGCAATCACCATAGTAACCTGGATTACAAGTTTTTGGGTGATAACAGGATATCTCTGAAATGAAACAGTCATTTGCATTGAAATATAATAACCGTTTGCATTGAAATATAATACAATTTAATATCCTATTTTGTATATGCGAATCACAACTTATAATATACCTTATGACATGCTCATTATGGCCGACACTACTGACACAACAAAATAACCAATGCAAGCTCATTATATGAAAATTTTAAACAACATATAATTCATTTACTTCTGTAAGCTTTCGAAAGGTTTGTGAAACAGTCAAAGGTCATCTTAAGGTAATTTGCATCGATGATTAAAATGGTATCTTAATTTGAATCATTGACCGTGTACATTTTCTTCACTTTATTAAAACAACTTAAATCTATTGGCTCTTTTCATGGCTGGAGTTACTACCAATCAGTGTTGATCCAGATAGATAACAGAGCTGACAATCACAACTGGATATGACCATAGTATTAACACTAACTGGTGGTATTTATAATCTTTATTAATGTTACTGACGCCCAGGAAAAATTGTTTTAACGATTTTGACGTAAATGCCATTTTTATCATTTCTTGTGAAATTCACGAAAGATGATCTCTTAAGATAATACATTTTAATACAATGAATACAACGAAGATGTGTTTTATTATTATACTTAATATTATTATTATTATTAATTTATTCTTATTATTATTATTATTACTATTATTATTGCTAATTTTATTAATATAGCTGCCACAAAAAGCAGAAAAATCACAAAAATGCTAAAAACAAATAAAATATTTCAGAATAATTTTTGTTACTTCTGCAAATAATTGTATTCAAAATTCTTGTGACATTTTAAAACTCAAACAAAAAAACTGAAAGCGTGTGAGCAATAACCGAAACTAATGAAAGTGTTAAAGTCTGTACTCCAATCACGTGTATTATAAACACTTAATCTCGCATCAGACAATAGACCACACTGCATATTGTCAGACCGCTTAGCATTTGACTGTATTCCGCTTTTTTTTACTTGCTCTTTGGGTAAAACAAAGGAATCAGTAATAATCAGGCTTAAGGATGGCATCCTACTGTCTATATCGAAAGTGAGGTTTTCTTACATTGTTAACATTACAAATGATGCATGTCAGTTAGTAATGCCAATTACCTCTATAGACTGTAAAAGAGATTTTTCCAGATAGAAAATAATTAAAACAAGGTTGAGAAATTCCCTTTTGGTTAGTAATTTGGATAACTTGATGCGGATTAATCTGCATGTGCCAAATGACCAATGAGAAACGAATTTCCATTCCGCTTTTAAAAAGTGGGCTGCAGATAAACAGCTTATATTTTAAATATAAGGAGGCTGCAGAAGTAAAATACCTCTACTGGAAATGGACAATCTCAATATAGCACAATAATATATAGCATAACATACAAATTAGTTAACTAGTTAACTATTATCATGCGTATGTGCTAACATTTTGGTGATATTATTGTTTTGAGGTGAATTTGTGTGAAATATGTATACAGGTGGGTACCTGTCTACGCAGTAGCGTACACATCATTTTTTCAACAATAAATAAATCATTTTCTGAAATAACCCCCTCCCTCCCCGAAAACCGTGCGCATGAGAAAAAAGGAGAGGGATATCCAAATTGTAGAATAATGGCACATCCATTAAATAGATATATAACGTAGACATATATATGCATGTGCAGTTGCAGACAAGGCACAGATTTTGATTGATTGAGTTGGGTTTAACGCCATTTTTTCAATAGTATTTCAGTTGGCAATCAGTTAACCTAACAGTATTCCTGGTAACCTCCAGTACTAACCAGTTTTATACATTTGGAATCCACATCAAAAATGTCTGGGTACGCCCCTGGTGTACATATGTACTCTGTTCTTGAAACAATAAATTTAAAACAACATGCAATATTTTAACAACCATTATTCATTGCTAGATAAAAACTTACGGTAGAGATTTTTTTTAATGTAGCTGTAAAATTATGAAAGTGGCGATTTTTTAAAATCACTGGCGACAAATATATATATTTCAGGCCGAGCACTGCATGATGTGGTCAATTTACTAAAAACACTAATAGTAATATTCTACTTTAGTTATATCATATAAATGTAAAATATAGGCTATCGTTGATAAAGTAAGAACATGATCAGCGAGAACTAGCTATTTTAAGGCTATACCGAATAATATAATGGGTGCCAAGAGCCTGTCACTTGATGGACATACCCTGTCGACAGTGAACTAAATGAAACTATTAATATTTTATGGTTATCAGTCTCCTTACAGAATCATAGGCGCTGTAAATGGAATTTTCATAACAAATAATAGTGCTTTCATGTAACTTAAGTAACATTTTAAAGTGCTTTAAGTTCGATATACGAAAGTAAAAAACAACCTCTTTTTAAATTGTATTATAGGTCCCTTTTTGAGTTTAGACTGTAATATATCCCAGAACCGTTCCTGATATAGCTACGGTATACTGAATCAGACCATCATCATGACAGTCTAATTATAAATTTAAAGATTTTATTTGCGTACGTTTTGTTGCTGGTAAATTTAGAGAACAGTCTGAACCATTATATCCGTTACGACACTGGCAGGAACCATCTCTGCTGCAAATTCCGCCAATGCACCCATCACTACATCGCTGGGTACAGTTATCACCATAGAAGTTTCTAGTGCATTGTAAACATCGTTCTCCTTGATACCCATCAATACAACCACGTAAACACTTCTTTCCATCATAAGTACAAACGCCTTTCAAGCATCCCTTACTGCATCGTTCATGGCAATGATCTCCCCACCACCCTGTCTTGCATCCGTCAGTGCATTCGTTTGTCCCTCGATCACAATTGGAATAGCAGTTTTCCGGACAAGTGTCTTTGCATTGATATCCATAATATCCAGCAGCACAGACGTAGCAGATACCTGTCGTTTTGCTGCATCCGTCTACACTACAGTTTTCACAACGAAGAGTACAGTTAGTTCCGTACCAACCCGAATAGCAGTTTCTACATATGCCGTTACACGACACACAATTATAAGTCCAAGAGGTTTTTATATACACATCAGTATCTAGAACGAAAAGTAAAAAAAACATTATAACCGAGGCGAATGCACATGCATTCAACAGTGCTAAGGAAGGCTTTATGGGTTATTGGTAAATTTCTGAAGAATTACAAGTGGGTGTCTCATATAGACACGAGTTGTCTAAAACGTCATTCATCCATGACTGGAAAACTTTGGATTCTGAGTAAGTACCAACCTTAATAAGGTCAAACAAAATAAAAACCCTTAGTTAGGGTCACATGGATGATGAAAATTAGAGTTGGTAGGTAGGCATAAAAAACATTTCTGAATGAAATTTTAAAAAATGTTTTTGGGACAAATGTGGGCGCGTTACTGTAAATTATCTTCCATGGTTGACGATGTTTATCCTGTCTGTGGGTTAATGCATATAAACGATTCTTTGCTGTTTATCGGTAAGAGTAACCGCATTAGTAAGACGGTATCTCCTGCTTAACACTGATATTTGTCTTGGACAGCACAGGCAGCGAGTTGTGTGCTTATGATAGCGTGCTAGAACCTTAATTGGATATAAGCACGAAAATGAATACAATCAACACACATACACAGATCATAACAACCAAGTAAGATTGATTATTGTGTCGTTGTTTATCACCAATACAACTATCTATATATAAAACTAAAAAGCAAAATACGACACTGATAGTGCAACTTTAAAACACTATTACTTACCACTCTGCACTTCTTGTTGGAAAATGCAAGTGAAACATACAAATAAATGAAGCAACATAGTGTCAATTATAGTATGTATCTTTTAAGACTTGCAAACTGTGCTAAAATATGAGCATGGAGTACTTAGCTCGGTGATACGGGCCTGATACCTTTGATAGCGGAATTTGTATAACAAAAAGTTGGCCTAATTGTATAATACCCGTACACGGAAATATTTCCTGCATGTAGTACTCGACTTCCCGGGGGAAAATTCTGTTCTCATGACTCACAAATCATTAGCTTGTGACGAAGACTGTCATGTCTATTTAAATACTAGTACTTAATTTTATTATTTTATTTATTTACTATTATTTTATTATTATTGTCATTATCTTATGAAATATATAAGCATATAGATTAAGTTTAACTATAAGCAGTTACTACAAACAGATGAACTAGTAATGCACATAATTAAATCATTAAATAATAAATATAATTGTTCCGTAATAAATTAAACTGGAGCCTAAATAAAATATGAAGTAAAACCCGTAAAGAAAAAAAGAAAGAAGGAAAGAAAATCTGCTGTTCCAAATATGCTTTAGAAACATTACAGATATTTTAAATACCGGAAATGATTTGTCTTGCATTGGAGTTATTATTATTATGTTAGTTATGGCTAAGTTTCATTTTCTAGATTGGTTGAGTTTCATTTTCTAGATATCTTTGCCAAGGTACCCAGTTTTCATCAAATTATTTATGTAGGCCATATTTACACCATTAGTATTTTATATTTTTACAAATTACGTTTGGCGGAGAGAAGCGCCCGAGCTTTCTAAACGGGTACTGGGGTATGTTCATCTAACCTGGGAATATTTAAAAATTAGGTGGCCTGAAACACCATTTCCTGGCATCTCAGAATATAGCAAGATCAGCCATTTTTATATCATGATTTTTCAATTATATTAAACTGGGGCGTAGCCAGAGATGGAAAAACGCCGAGGCAAACCTAGGTCCTGGAAGCTTGAACCATGTTGATAATAAATATCAGTATGAATAGGAAAAAATAAACCTGCTGAAATTCCAGACCTAATGCTGACTACGCTAGAGTTAAAGGTCTTTATGGTGAGTGATGCTGAGGCTTCTTCTTAAAACTGTTTTATGTTGTGTGTGGTAGGTGGGTGGGTGTACGGGAGCAGGCCCATGTCGCCTGGGACATTTATAAAATTAGATGGCCTGAAACACGATTTCCTTGCGTATGAACTGTAAATTCTGTTATTTTAAGCTGTGATTTTCAATTATGGCAGGTATTATAACCATATATTTCATTATATATATTTTTAATTTACTATTAATATTATTATTACATGATTCGTAACTTGATGATCACAAGTGCAGTAATGTATCTTAAACGTACTCTGAAAAAAAAATGTTTATATATATATATATGTGTGTGTGTGTGTGTGTGTGTATCAGTGTATATCAAACCCACTGAAACGAAGAGTTGTCTCTGTGACATGATCCACCAAATCACTACTGCATATGTAATTCCCCACACACAGAGAAAACAAAGTGCACTCCCAAATTCAAGCGGAATATAAGCCAAGATAATTTTATTTACTTTTGTTTTGTTTAACGACACCACTAGAGCGCATTGATTTATTATTCATTGGCTACTGGATGTCAAACTTATGGAAAACGGCATGTAGTAAAGTGTGTGCCAAGCTAACATAACATTTAAAGGTGCATTATTATAGGTGCAAACGTCATAATGTGCTTTTAAAATAATAATATAATAACAAATAAACTCAAAAGTATACTAGTAAACTGCCTTAAATTATAGTTTGCATCTAATTTAAATATAAATATTATTAAGACTGCCATCAGTTCCTGTCAGATGCACTTTTAAGTATTTTCTGGTAGTAAATTGCTTTGACAATAATTTGTTTCATTTTTATTTTATTTTTATATATTTCTCCACAAAATATACAGTATACTAAATAATGATCAGAAAAATAACAAGAATAAATGAAACATGTTATATACAACAAAAAAACCAAAAAATTATAGGATAAAACATTTCAAATCAAATTAGTTATTTAAGTCTCCGTTATATAAATAATATAAATCTGCAGCACAATTCTATCTGTTATAAATAATATAATCTATCGATAATTAAAAAAATATTTAAAAATACAAATTCAATATAATTAATTTTTTCCAGATGTTCCATTTTCTTCATATTTTGTTTTATTATTTAGTATAGAAACATATTTAAATTATCTATAGGCTATAATACATGTACAGCCTATTAAGAAATCCAGTTAACATTAGGTGTTCACCTTTACATTTTGATTTATAAATGTATTGTTTAGCAATTAAGTGTGTTAAATTGATGTTATCTTTTTAATAATAATTAAGGTTATCTAAAATAATTGTTTATGCATGAACTTTTGAGTCCGATATTAAATTTTAAGAGTATATTCCAGTATTTCAGAATGTCTGAACATGTTTATAAACCTAAACAAAATAAAAGATACTTTAAATCTTAACTGAACATATGCCAGAATTCACATTTATCACTCTTTTATACCATATAATTTGTGCTTACCAGGTGCTTATTTGTTGTTAACTAATATATCTTTTATTGAGAGTAATGGATCCCTGTATTGAAAGTTAGCTTAGAAGGGAGATATACATTTTCCTCAGAGCTCTATAACAAAAATATGATGTAATTTAACTTGTGCATTTATTTTGTATTTAGCTGCATTTTCATTTATACAACTTTCGTTAAACAAAATTTAGAAATATTTAAGAAATTCTTCTAAACAATTAGGTATTATTGGTGTCTGTAATGTTACTAATCTTGCATACATGGCTAATTTATGTTTTAACTGCTAAAATCAAACCAATATAAAGTTGTAAATGGTAGTCTAAAGTCATATTTCATGCAGAATTCATCAACGTAAGCGAAGTAATACTATTAAACAGATATTTTAAAAACAATTCCTTTATTTGTCCATAACTTGTAATAAACATATTTATTATAAATGTAAATATGAAAACTATACCAAACTGGTAGATTTATTATTTTTGTCTTGTCACATGTTGATTCAAATTTGTCTAAAATGTTTAATAGATAAAACATTTTTACAAAATGGGTTTGTGTGTGTGATTTTTCTTTGCTGTAAGTTGACCCAAACGTTATATCAGTAGTAATGAGTTTTATACTGCAAGCATTTATTCAATAAAGAAGCAATGTCTTGGTTTAAATGTGCACATTTCATCCATATTATTTGTGCATTACAAAATAGTTTAGTATCTATTACTTCTAAACCACTTTGATATACCAAATTAGTTTTTCTAGCAATTTTACGCTGCAACTTGTTCTGTACATGAAATGGAGGGTATGTTCTTTTAAATGCCAAACATTTCACTAAATATTTTGGAAAGGATTGCCCCGTTAAAATTTAAGTTTGCTTTTACTGATAATGAAATAAAATGTTATCAATTTGGACTAGTGCTTTGTTTGGTCAGAGAAGATAACTGATCAGAGGCTTTTAAGAAAATTTATTGAACAACACTTGCAGAGATTAATTAATTTACAGACATTTATCACCAATGTGTAAAAACAGCAAAATATTCTACTTATAACTGTGATGTGCACTTATAACTGTGATGTGCACCTTTAAGAAGGATAGACAATAAATACACAGAACACATAGGATTGAAAACATGTCAAGCTTTTTTTCAACATATGATGATAAACTTTGCACCTCGGTTGGCTTAGATCACTCATCATTACTGTTCAATAGCCAATTTGAAATTTCAAAACTAATCTCTTAACATCTCCTTGTAGACAGAATTGCTCTACATCAGGCCATCTCCACTAGTATGTAAGAAAATAAAATAACTGAAACTACACATATTATATCAGTTTATTAACTTGAGTGTTCACTAGCAGTATAACTTAATGAGTTCGTCACTGACGGCTGATGGTGTCATCACACCAAGGTCTGTGAACAGCAGGGTGAGGTAAGCAGGAGGCGTGTAGTCCACCAGGGGGTGCTCTTTACTCAGATTCTGACCAGATCGCAATATGGATGCTTGATACTACAAATAAAAATACAAATATTGTTAATCATTAGTAACATTTTGTCTATGATGAACAGTTACTAAACTCCATTATGAGGGGTAGAAATTAAAATACTTACTTTGACATAAGACTACTAGCCTACAAAAGTTACTTGTCCCCATAAAGAATCATTATTCACCCTCCTGTTACTATTAGAATACACACTTTACACTCACCAACTTTCTCTCCCTCACACACACAAACCTACTTCTTCAACCACCCACACACATGTACATATGGTTACAGTGCTCCCTGTCTCCCTCTCTCATGCACACCTAACCACAAACATGTACATATCAGCAGTTTCCTCTTTCTCTCTATATCACACACACACACACACACACCATGCACACGCACGCACACACACACACACACACACACACACACACACACAACCAACCACACACACTTGTATATAATTATGGTTGCAGTGGGTTTTTTCGTAGATGTTTTAGAAATATGTTTTATACCTAACTCTGCTATCTAAACTTGGATATATAATTTTTTATACAATACAGGTACAGAAGATGACTCGTGATCTTAAAAATATGTTTTATACCTAATTCTGCTATCTAGACTTGGATATATAATTTGTTTATACAACACAGGCATACAAGATGACTTATGATGTTAAAAATATGTTTTATACCTAACTCTGCTATCTAGACTTGGATATATAATTTTTTATACAACACAGGAATAGAAGATGACTCATGATGGGTATCCCGTGATGAGTGGGACAGGTGATTTTCATCTTTTTCTAACACCTGATATCACTGCTTTCTGTATGGGTCATAGTTTTAACAATATATCTTTTCGATTCATGCAGAGATGTGGTTTTGATAGTGCCAAGAATTACACTGTCAGATGTGGAACATGGAATTTTGGTTAAGGATGGGGGGGATTACAAAATCTGTTTCAAGAAATTTAATGCTAAAAGATAGTGGTAGTGGGGTTGGGGTTGAAAGTAAGTTAAGATTTAATTGGAGAAATAAACAAATCTGCCTTGAGGATAAATTACCTTAAACTGATTTGGAATATCTTTCTGGTTGAGAGGATAAAGTCTAACAAACTTGAAACTTTCAGCAACCACATACACTGGCTTATTCATTGCCTTAGCTGATATGGCCATCGTGTAGGTACCAATCTGGAAGAACACAACGCATGTTGTTAGAGAATAACAATTTTATAACAATTCTACAATTGATTAAAGCTGAGTATTATACAGAGTTAATTAGCTTTCAGTTCCATGGTTCTTTTACAAAGATTACTAAATTATCTGGTCTTAAATTGAGTTTATGTTTACACTTTATTCCAGTGATGGGAATTATTTATTTATTTCAAAATTGGTGCATTTTATTTACAACAGTATACCAGGATTTATTTTGTTTTGGAGTTAAATTCACTAAAAATACAAAACAAATTTAATCGATTATTAATCAATCATCTAATGATCAATCACAACATTCATGTATGATTTCAAATACTAAAATCACAAATAATCTAGGAATACTTAAACCAGAAGGTAATAACAATTCCACCATACACACATTACCAAAAACATTTGTTTCAACTAGTGTAAAGTGAGGTTAGTCCACCAAAATGTTATGTACCATCATTTAAAGGGAAATCTGACTGCACAGAGTAAATGTAGATTCGGGGGACCTTGGAGATTTGTAAAAGGTTTCAAGGGGTCTGTGAGTGGAAAAAGGTTCAGAACCACTGTCCTAAATGAAGGAGTAGAAGCATCATTGCATTGTCTTCTGTCAAGTTACCTTATTTATAATTCCTCCACTTTCAACAACACCTTCAGCACCAACCAATACAAGATCTACCTTTTCCATCACGTACCTAAAACAAAATATGTGTAATATATTATTGCACAAGCCTAAAATACTGGAGATCATGAAATTATTGTGATCGTGATATTAATGGAAAACCTGTGGGTTGATGTTATTCGCATTAGTAATATGATGCATTAATTTCTTACTACAGAACAAGAATTAGATTACTGGTACTAACATTTGATAACTGGTCATCATATTTTATTAAAAACTATTAAAAACATGTAAAGTTCATTTGTAATGATCTTTTAATGTTTTGTCTTAACTATTGGTACCCAAGCATATATTATTATGTGTTCACTGTTATCATTACAGTGTTCTAACTACGATTTGAGGTGGGCTGGTGCACACTTATTATTATGTCACATTCAAAGTCAATATTTGTTTTCAAAGCATACATACTGTATTCTAAATCATTAAATTTAAATTAACTGTTACATATAACATTACAAAAAACAATACAACAAAAAATAAAGTTATGGATTTTATATGCAATTAATAATACCACGCAGTATTTGCATATACATAATGCAACAGCTGTAGGTATACAAAGGTGGGCATACATTGATTACAGTTTCATTTAAAGATTACATCTTCAGTTTTTTACACTTAAATATTTTTCTGTTGTCATATCCAGCAATGTTTCAACATTAACAAATTCCCAATTAACACATGCTAGTTTCTGCCACATCTGAGTGTTCTTAATTAAGTTAATTGATCTCAACAACAAAGCAAGTTTTAGGGAATTACGTTATTGGCTGATTGCTGTACAAATGTGTGTGGTTCACAAAGTACTACACCAAAAATGGTCCTCTTTCATTAATTTCATGTTGCATTTTAGTCTGACCATTAATTTAGGGATGTGTTAATTTCATAATTTACAGTAATTAAATTGTTTATGTTGTCTTTGATAGGTATCAGTATGCAACTTACTCTGGCAAAAGTAGACAGTTAGTGAAAATTTAAGAAATACTATTTAATATACACTTTCAGAATTGAAAGAGAGTGATCCAAACTTTAAAAAATTGTAAACCTTTCCTGAATCAAAATATCAGAAACATTTAGCAAAATATGAACATTTTAAATGCAGATTCATGAAATTCCAAACATAAAAACTCGCTCAAAAACACAGTCTTCAAAGTTTGATGTATGTGGCATGTAAACAATTCAGTGCACTCTACTTATATATATATATATATATATATATATATATATGTTGACGTGGAAACAGCCAATGCATGCCGGTAATAAAAAATGGCCTCCTGTTTTTCAACTTCATGAAGATTACATTAATTTTACAGGCAGACAACACTGTTCTCTAACATTTTTGAGAACATAATGGTCCACCATGTAACCAGTTGGCAATTCTTATGGATTAAAAGTTGTGTAACCAATTAACTGAAATAGTGTGCATGAACATATTTTAAAAATATATTTTTGAGGTGGAATTATCTTGTTAAACATTGCTACTCATTTGGGAACAAAATTGTCAAGATTATGGCACAATATCATAATGTAAACAAATCCTTGAAATAAAAACACACTTGCAGGCAATGGACAGTTTTAAAACACAAAAAACACAGACAAGTTGATCGTTACAGTGGTATTTACCAACATAACTGTCTCCAAATCTAAAGCATAATCAACTTTAGCTGGAATGGAAAAGAATGAGAAGAAGAAGAAATAGCAGAAGATGTAGAAGAAGAAAGAAAATGAAGACGTGGAAGAAGAAGGTGACTGAATCAAAACACTAAACAAATGACTGAATTGCTGCTACTCTCGAAAACTGACTGACAATATTAATGTTCTTCTTCAGTTCAAAAGATTAAACATGAAGAATGATGTTCAGAAATGTACTTTTATTCATGTTTATGGAACTAATTTATGAATTGTACAATATGGTATCGAACAAATCATATTTTATAACTAAAATCAACTCTGCTTACCCAACTGCTGCATCCAGTACAACGGTCGTGGGAATACCAAGTGCAGATAACTCCTTATAAGTTTGATATCTGAAATAACATGAAATATTACTTTAGCCTCTCTTATTATTGTGTAGAGTATTAATCAGTGTTGAAATCATAATATAACATGAACATTGAGAAAAGTTTCACAAGACTTATATTTATCAGTTAGAGAAAACAGATTGGGTAATGGTAAAATACCTCTGACAAACACACAGAAACTATGACAAATATGATTTTGTTTAAATTGTTTTCAATAATTTATCCAGGAAATATTAAAGAATCCTGCATGCTCTCTGTGTAACATTAAAGCAGAAGTGAAATATAATACCGTTTTGGTTTATTGTTTTCGTAAACAGTATCTATAAACATCCACTAAAACAGAGGAGATAAAAAAAATATTTTTAAACTTATAATTTTTATGTTTTAGATGTTTACATTTCGTCCATGAACAGCAAGTTAAAAGCTTTCAAAACAACCATGACTTATCTCCTCTTTTCTCGCCAGAAATCAGCTTATCTGTGACAATACAAGAGCCATGCATTGCTAGTAACTAACAGTGAAATGGCTTCAACAATTCATTTTCTTTGCCCATAGCTTGCTGTCATCATTTATTTTGAAGAAGAAATTGAGTATGAGGAAGTAACAATGTGTGACAGACTATGCCTAGTGCAGCCGTACATGTACAAACCATTACCTTTGTTAAATAAACAAAGATCCACAAAACAAAGTTAAAAAATAAAAAGAAGTTAAGATTTAGACTAACCTATTTTTAAGCAAAGTATTATCTGAACGGTAAGCCATTTTGCACTATATAACTATATTAAATGATTTTCAGTATTTGTACATACCTAAATAAGGAAAAATATGACATAAACAGACCAGTGTGACTTCTATTTGTTTCCTGTGGAATTGTTCTACAGATCAACATTTAACAACGGTATGCATTTTATTGTTCTACGAAATAAACTGGTGTGGTTGTAAACATTAGTAGGTTGCTTTTGATAGTAAATTGAACAAGATTAAAAAATAATAATAATTCAAATCAATCGTGTGAATCGGATATTACATGCACTGCGAAGAATCCATTTTCCATTAAGAGACGCGAAGAAAATATTTGTGGAGTAGTACCCCATTGAAAAAAGTTATTTACGCCTCTTATATTCCACCTTATAATTTATATGCATAAATAAATACACTAAATCAGCACTACAATAATAAAAAATAATAATAAACAAGTGCTTACTGCTGTCAGGGTGCTTAAAAAACCATTTACCCCTCGTGATGCTTCTACAACAAATTTATTTTGTTGACATATTGAACTGTATAGTTAATTAATCAAAGTAACGCAAGAGAATAACCATTAGGCTAACAATATATCTTTAAACAAAAAATGAATGTAGTAAATAAATAATAATAAAGATCAAGTACATCCACACTAAGAACAGACGATCTCTGGTGGAGGAAAATTACAGACGCCGAGACGCGGTCATACTATTTACTGCCTTGTAGCCCGGGAGACTTTTTTTTTTCAGTACAACTTCTGTTTCTTTCAACAATTTTAAAATGTCCGGATCATACAAAAAATAATATTTTTCAAAATGTACTAAGCACAAATAATAACAGGATTTTGAAGCATGTAAGTACTGTGTCTTAATCAAACACCTTGGAAAGTCAAAGCATGACAGTCCACATCCTTTGTATGCCCTGTTTGTACAATTCAATGCGACACACTGAACCATAACAAAAAGAAAAGACCCAAATACGTAAAACGCTGAATAGTGAATGACCATTCCCTGGCTCCAGTGGAACTGCGTACAAAATAGCGTACGGAAATTACTGAATGCTTCTGAAAACTATCGAATGCCGTTACATTTTAACGTCTAATTTTATTTAGTTTTAAAACATTATTACGTGATTTTATAATTCTATATTGAATATAATGACTACAAAAACAGCTATATTTCACTTCTGCTTTAAAATAAAATGCTTCATCTTCTGAGGTAACTTTTAGGTAAGGTGTAAAGAAGATGTCTTTTGAAAACTACTTCCCTACCCTGATTTGTCTGGCAGAGATTCTGTAACATAGACTTTAAACCTCTTCTTCGCTTCAGCAGCTTCCTTCAGGATTTGCAAAACAACCCTTGATCTTGAATGTGTGAGGACCGTCTGAAAATAGGTATGGCTGCATATATGTGCATATCAGACTAAACAGTTATATAACATGGGTCCACAGCAATATATCTGTACGGTGTACATAACAAGCATTTTTTATCTAATTGGCCATTTATGATTTTACATACGAAGTGAAAACAGCATGACCTTAATGTAGATTTTGTTTGGTAGTTTTTTTCAGTTTCTTCCAATTTTAGCCAGCCCATGAATATAATATGTTGGGTCTGGCATATGTATCTAAAATTTGTGCTATGGTATACAAAATAATAAAATGAAATAATAAGAAAACTGCAGTTATATAAAAATGTATAATGATGTATAGAAACAGTCAATAAATTTATGCTTTAACCTAAGGGAAAAACAATTGTGCTTTATGTTTTGTTTTATTCAGATTTTGATAGAGGCACAACAAATGCTATAAATATGTTGCCAAAATATCTTGACTAAATTTCTTTAAGGGTGCATTCTCATGTACTGGTATTTTAATTTTGGTTTGAATGACTCATTACATATGCACTCTAGTTTTAAATAAATGCATCATATTGTTAATCCAAATAATATTGATCACATTAATTTCAAGATCTAAAGTAAACATACTTTCAAGGTTTGTTTTATGCACATGATGTTTCAAACAGGTGCCATCTTTTGTCAAAGTTGCATAAACCTATTTCCTAAAGGAGTAAAGCTTACAGATTTCACATAGCAACCCACTTACCCAATAATCAATTAGCACATCTAGAAAAAGTGCTGTTATCTAAAATCAGAACGGGAGCCATCTCAAAAATCCAAGTAAACATGTTATATAAGATTATGCCTACAATGTTTGTATTAAGACTGGAAAAGTTAAACGCATAGTCCCACGGACTCTTGACCTCATTAATATAAAAACAAAGAATTAATTTTAAATATAAACATTTGATTTGTTCATAGAAATACTTCATTCAACTACTTACATAACAACTGCATCTCGCTTATTATCGATATTTTAAAAATAATAATTAATTATGCTCACAGACAAATAAATATTTTTAAAAATAACATGATGGATATTCCCCCATTTGTCGTTATTTTAAAAATTCTGAATATTTTTGTAGCTGCAAAAACATTTCATTACCAATTTATTTCGCCCCACGAGGTGTTCCGATCTTGAAATTTTTAAATGTGAAAATAAATGATCGACTCGACATGGAATTCCCTATACCATGGTTGTTAAAATGTCTTGTGTGATATGAAAACGAGATCTAGTATAAGAAATGCATATAAGTTTCATTCGTAATCACTATTCAGAGCACAAAGCCCCTTAAATTTTGTGGGACTATGCCCTTAAAGTAAACACGGAAATCAATAAATGAAGTTTCTTTAAGTTCACTTTAACATGATGTTTTGAATGAGTGGGACTTGTGAGAGTGCACACCAGACGTGTGCTGGGCTGTCAGATTAATCACTCTCAAAGGACTCAAAGAGATATTTCTTGTTTCAGCCAATGGTCCATGACTGGTGTAACAAATGCTGCAGTGTATGTCATTGTACCAGAGCTGTTGGGAAGATCTGTGGATAATGCTCCTCAATGTGATTTTTTTTTAATTAGATTGTTTGCAATGAGATTTTCTGTCATCTGAATTACCTCAAAGATCATTCCAACAATCCTGTAAAATTTATTGTATGATTTATTTATTGTTAAATATTGTGATGATTACTACTTTCTTTTTTTTATGTTATTATTATTATACAATTATTATTATTAAATTGTTACTAAACTGATACAGATTAATCATAATATTTATTTATTTTATTATTTTGAAACATCTGCCAGCTGGAGCTAAACTATTTCTTCTTCTTTTTTCTCTTCTTACTAATATATATTTCTGTCCCCCACGAACTCCATTATGTTCAAGTACGCTGGTTAATTTGGTTTTTGTTTGTATATTTCATTGAGGGTGGGGTGTCAAAAGATTGTAAAGTGACTGTTCAGAGCAATAAACTATTTTAAAAAACAAACCACTTTTATTGTATGTGGACAATTCAATTTAATTAGTATGTTTAGAAATATATTTTTCAGTGTAGGAATCAGTAGTTTATTATGTTTCATACATAACTGGCATTAACCCTCTTCCCTAACAAAAGTTATTTGTACATATGATTGAATCTCAGATATTTGAGATGGCCCCTAAAATACACAAAAGTGATGTTTTCTCTTTTGTCTGTTTTGAAACAAGGTGGCAGTTTTGGAAGTTTGGTCTGAGGTTGTCATAAGTATCCATTGATACACATGAATTTTAATTAAATTGGAGTTATGTTTTTTATTTTGAAATAATAAAAGATGTTAAAAGATGGTGAGGTGAGATTGCAGCATTAAGTAAAAATTCATGAAAAACTAAAACAAAAAAGAAGAGTTTCTTTTCAAGGAATGAAGGAATATTTTTTTTCTAACTTAAAGATGTCTTTAACTCTGTTAACTAGCAGATGCCACATCAGGAGTTTATTTTTAAAACAAGAAGAAGAAAAAATATATATATATAAGACAGGGGAGATAATAAGAGGTAGCATCCATGGTCACTGTTTTTTACTCACTGCTCCATCAGTGATGAACGGATGAGCTATTTTAGCAATCTTCTGACGAGAACAAGCCACCTTTTCAAGAAACAAATTCCCTCGTTCCACCAGGATTTTCTGACATTCTTGAAAGTCCTGAACAATTAGAATACCTTATTTAGAAAAATAAACATATAAGAATATTTTCAATTTACTTTCCTTACTATAGGTAGTAATGTTTTTACATGGTTTACACATAAACCTAAGTTAGTTTTTTATATAAAAATAGCAGAAATATTATAACATTTAAAATCTAATTTTTAACAGTAAACCAGAAGTGCTGCATATTCTTTTTTTTCCAAAGGGAAACTGAAAACAAATTATATTATGTAGAATATTTTATGTACATTTTATTTCTGTTAAATATATAATCTATTACATTTATCTTATACATAAAAAAATAAGACCTTAAGATGTGTTTATACAAAATGTAATATAAAAATCACTTTTAGCACTGTCAAACAAAAGATCATTTTTCAGTTTTTCTGTAGATTGAGGTGATAAATATACTAAAGAACATACTGAATGTTGGAGATTGGCCAGTGTAATGAACCTAAGAAAAAGTTCACATCCAGATGATATTGATGTTACACTACTGTCAGTCTGGGTCAGCGTATTTATTGCATCCTTGAGGCGTGCTCGCATCTCAGCCAGCGTTTCAACTGCAACAAGAAAATACAAAACACCTCTTCATATCTTGCATTGTACAGTTATATATATAGTAATAATACTTAGAAAACATTATAAACAAAGATTATTAAAATTTATTTACAGAACTTAGTGCAATTCTTTCCCCCATAATGTTGTCTCAAGGTAAATAATCTAACAAATAATAATAATAATAAAGACGATGATAATAACTATATTAAAAAAAAAAACCAAAAAAGGTATAAAATTAATGTATATTCTGTAGTACTAGTAGAACAGTTTTAAGTTTGAAAATGAAAATGCCATAAGGACTCGTGTTTGCACATCTAGAAAGCTCTACACCATGCCAATCAGACCTACTGTATTTCAGATGATATATATATATATATATTTGTAATATATGTTAAATAATAAAATACCCTTGTTTGCTTCTATAAATTTAAGAAGTGTTTTAATGGCAGCGACAGCAGCTGATATTTCTGGATAATCTTTGATAAGTTTGTCAAAGTAAGTCAGGATATCTGAAATGAAAAAAAAAAATAATAATAGTAAAACATTAATGCAGTAATATGCTTGTTGCACAATTGAGATTTCCAACTCTTTAACATTTTACACAACAGCAGCACTGACTGTTACTGAAGCATTAGTCTTGTTTGCACTGGCATAGACCTCCCTCTCTACAAGTGTACACTAGAAACATTATGGTAACTGTGAATAATTTATAAGTGGCATGTGCATGCAACTATATTGCAAGGCACAATTTGAGTTAAAAATGTCTTTAATCTTTGCAAACTTCATCAAACTTAATCTTAAAATGATAAAGATGTGAAAAGATATAAATATAAGTAACGTGTACACTACCAGTTCTATTCATTTTTGTCTTATAGTGACAGACTTTAAAAATATATATATATTTATATATTTTTTATATTCTGATGAAACTCAAAATGTGGAAAACAGCAATCATATAAACATTTTTATAGAGTTGTTCCCCTTTTCAATAATTGATACGCTATAATTTTAACTAACGACTAAATACCGGTTATTTTTACTACTGTTATTTTATAGTACATCCATTTTCATTAGTTTATATCTCTGAAAGTAACCAATCGCTTTAACGTTTAAAGTTTAACCTTTGACCTACAATAAAACATGGCGTACAAATATAAAAACGAGCACCTGTTAACTCACTCAAGGTAGCAGTCATTAAGGGATTCTAGCAACCACTAAGGATTGTCTGCAAATAGTTGGTCGCTTAGGT
>JAULBS010069588.1:0-22072 GCA_032355785.1 Symmetromphalus regularis | reverse complement strand
TATTTTTTGGGGGGGGGTATGGGGGGGGGGGTTAAGTGCTATATTGACTGGACTATACAAAATGCACAAATCTCATCTGTAACTCAGTTCCAAGATGTTTTATTATAATTATATACATGGGTACTACATATAGATGTCCATAGCACATCCATATCGGAATAAAAATGTTTGATTGTTTAGACAGTTTGTGTTATGATTTAAGCACAAAAGCCGTCTGTTGGGTATTGGTTTAGAAAATGTAGACTGCATATCATCCTCACAACGTTAGGGGTCACTAGAGTCCATGGGACCCCTGACAAATACAGTTTATAAAAAGCCAGGCTGAGAATTTTTTTAAATGTTTTTAAGATTGGAAGCATCCAATAAACAATTTGGCTTTCAATGCACCAGCCTTTATCGACTTCACCAAGTGTTGGTGTATTTTTTCACAGGAATATGATAGTTACCCTATTCATCACATACTTATAAAACGAGCAATCTGATTGGATAATATTTTTAAACGCGATATCACCAAAAATGTTTTCGCATAGATGCCACAGTAAGCAGCCAGAGTTTTTATGAACTATATTTGTCAGGTGTCCCAGGGACTCGACTGACCCCTGATGTTGTGAGGATGATTGCATATGTGAACATGGGTGGTTTGTGTGTTGGGATATAAAATATTTTTATTTTTATTCTGCTTTCTAAATTTTCACAATTTATCCTCATAAAGCTCTTTCTAAAAATAATTAGGGTTCAGGTTGGCTTCATCCATTTTTTTTTGTTATTTAACAACAACAAAAATAAGGTCTTTATCTCAAAACTGATTGTTTAATTGATCATCAGAAAGTTTTTTGTACCAAAGTACATTTTAGACTTGTGCTATTGATTCCAAATAATACGGTACCAGAAATCAGAAATTAATATGCTCAGTATGTATGTAATCAATAGCCATTTATTTCATAAACCAGATGACATTCAAGGCAGAAATTATAGAATTAGATAACCATGCAATTTAGGAGAAAGTGTGTGTGTACAGTAATATCACAAGTTACGCCAGCATTTTTCAGTTGGAAAATAAGTGCCAAAAGGACAAACAACTGCATTTCAAACCTCTTGCAATGTGTATGTGTAACAAAAATCATAACTGAAAAGTGCAAAAAAAACGTCTAAAAATGCATAGAAATTGTTCTTTTTTTCTTATAAAAATTTAATATCCACTATATCTTCTTGAAATTCTGTATAAAAATTTGGTCTTTTATTTTATTTCCAAAATAGTTTTCATTTTTATTCTACAATCCTTAGAAGAAACATTGTTAAAAAAAGACGGTGCCAATCTGACATGACACGCAGTATAGCAAATTTCTATTCTAACAATTGCTCACAATTGCTGCTTACATTTGTATCTTTCAGTCACATGGTTCTAACTTGTAACTTTTCTAAGCTACTAGTCCCTAAGGCGAATGAAAGTATTTATAAATTAGTACCTCTACCCAATTTGCCCACATTTAGTTTTTCCCATTAAAAGATTTCAAATTACTTTTGGTACATGATCTTTCAAAACTACTTGATCACTAATTATAGTAGTGTGTCATAGTCTGTTTTGAAACTGCTTGAATTAATGTGATGGCCATGAACTTAGACAGGTCTGGCATTGTCTGCTGTGTTGTCTAAACCATTCTGAATTGTCTAAACCATTCATTCATCTTGACGATAGTGTTCTTTAGACTCAACAAATAAGGCAGACATTTATATTTTTATGTGTTTTTATTTCCTTTAAATACAAACATGTTTTTTGCATTCATCATTAAATATTGCATTTTGTACAGACAAGTACAGGTGAAGACTGTACACACTTGTAAACACTGTACAGTCACGTACATATGATAACTGTACATGTAAACATGGTAAACATATTGAGACTAGACCTGTGAAAACACACTCAAACAGGAATAACATGCAAACAGTGGCAATATGCTGCATACATGCAGTTACAGCCAATCAAAAAGGAGCAGTGAAAAAGATTGCAAATAAAATTATACTCCAGTCTTAAACTTTTAACAAACATGCTTTATGTTCTTAAAATTTTAAGAATGATTATCCTTCTAATTTTGTTAAGATTTTAAGAAATATTGCCTTCTTATTAAATATAGAAGATCACTAATTTTAAATTTGCTTGAAAGACTGCAATCCAAAAATATTTTAAAAATTGTTTAGAAAAAGCAAAACCATGCACTCTGATATGTTTAAAAGTGCAAGAAAGCTTAATTTGGTAAACATTTATAAAAACATCATTGCAAGTGCATTGATTTATTTTACATACATCATAAAAATGCCAATGTATGCACAATAAGAATAGTTATTTTTTTTTTTGGTATGTGAAAATCCATGCACATGTATTTTGACTAAAGTGTAAGTTCATTAAAGTACTGTACATTAAAAACACATTTTGTGAATACACTTAAAGGCAATCTTTTCAAATAAAAGTACCAAGATTTTGTTCTAATGTCCTTTTCATCTCTAATCCCATGTTAAAATCATGAATTAGTGACTGACATAGCTAACTTGTCATTGTTCCTCGTGTTTCTACTCACAGATCAGAGTTACACAAAAAGTGACATTTTTTGTATGCTGTGAGCTAATACACATATTTGTTTTGGTCAGTAACTCAATATGTAAAGAGCAATATCAACATTATTATCATAAAAGAAATCAATAAAAATAAATATTTTTCTTGTTTACCAAAAAAATAATTGAAAGTTATTTCACATACAGTTATGAGAAGCAATCTGAATACTGATTTTAGATAAAAACAACTTAATTAGATGTGAATTTCAAACAGACAGATAAAACATGGTTTATGTACATATGATAATGATCTATAGCACTAAATGTTTTACTAAATGAAACTAAGTGAGAAATGAGACATCTGGTGCATGGGACATACGTGGTGAAAATTTCCTGATATACACATATGGATGTAAATAATGATTGTTGCACCACTAGTCACGTTTTGGCACACTGATAAACATAATTATGCAAAATAAAAAAAGAAAGACATGGAAGAATTATGGTTAAGAACATAGTTTTAAGAACATTATTTTGTCTTTTGTTGAGGTTATATTATAATTATCATGGTCACAGGATAATTAAAAATATCTAAAACATTATATTTTTAATTCCTTTGATAAAAAATATTATTTCCAGATATAATATATCAGTAGCGGATCCAGAGGTGGGTCCAGGGGTGCCGGACCCACACACACACCTCATTTAATAAACATTTTTTTTTTACAAATATTTTCAGAGTGGAAGGTTGTGAAAATTAAACATTTTTCCCCCAGTACATTTGGACACCCCCTTTCAGAAATCCTGCATCCACACCTGTATATAATATTTTTTAGAGAATTTTTTTTAAATAGTTCATTACCAATTTATAAGGACAAAGATAGATTGGAGATACTATTTACTTGATGAATGTTTACTCAGTAAGAAATAACAGAAATAAAGAGGAGTCCTTCAGTGATTATTAGTAGTTGAAAATAAAAGTATACCACTGTTTGTACAGACTAAATAAAATTCTTGCCACAAACATTAACATTTAAAAGATCACAAGGCAAATGTTAATAAGAAGTAAATACTTTAAACTGGTTCAAAAGATATTTACAGTTTTGACAGAATAATTGTTAAAATAAGATTATTGTATTAAAAATAAAGCTCGTTTTCATTCTCTAAAAACTGAATTAAAAATGCTATATTCACATTGAGCAGTAAGACAATGACTGTACAGAATTAAAAAGATATAAATATTTAGATATATTGCACTTAATTTGCTGTGGATTCTTGGGATCTGCTAAACAGGTTGAGAAGTGTAAATAATAAAGTTATCATGATACACTGAAGGGTTTGAATTTTACCATGGCACCAGAGGCAAATGCTGCAGTGACCCGAAAATCTGATGTTGTCGACGGCAAGAAAAATGCTGTAGTGCCCTATCTGGTTTGTCAGTGTGGTCTCCTCGTACATTCCATGTTGTATACATTTCATTCCTTGTCCAATAAAAAGTGTAAAAACAATCATTTTTGTCTGAGAAAACTTGGGAAGTAGTCTCCGTGCCCCTCTTTTGAAGCAAAACTTTGCCTTGGTGCCCCTCCAACTTTCTTTGGTGCCCCAATTCTTCTTACTAAACCGAAGGCAACACTTGCCGTGCCCTTTAAAAAATTGAAATTCCACCCATGACACTATAATTACAAATGCTGTTTAAAATGAGTATGGAGTATGGTATACTAATATGTGGTACATGAATTATGACTAAATGTATCATTATACACAAATGTCAAGTTGGTATTACCTGTATACACTTCATTATGAAGAGCAATTTGATGATATGTTTTAATATTGTGATTGGATTTCTTGACTATTTTTATCAACTAGCATTAAACACAGTGTGACTTGTTTGTTAAATGTTCCTGCATGAAAACCGTATCTGAGCACAATGTTCTCACACATATCAACAAAATATTCTATGCTTTAATGACATCACAAAGCACCATTAAGGACTGGTGTCCACATTGTAGTAGTTACATTCATTTCGTTCACAGCACAAATCATAAATCTAGTTATAGTACAATATATTTTGTGTGTGTGTGTAGGGGTGGGGGGATCTGGTCAGTTTCAATTAACATGTATTTAAATTTACTTTTGAATTAATGAAAAACATTAAAGCTAAGCCTGGGACATAGCCAGAGATGGAATAAAAGAAAAAAAGGAACTTTAATCATGTGGATAATTAATATCAGTATCATGGGGAGAAAAAGAAAATGATTGGAAATTCCAGTTGAGGCAAGTGCCTCGTCTATCTGAAGTTGGCTATGCTAGAGCTAAGCATGTATGAATTAATTCCGTACTGCATTTTCAACCAAAGATGCATGTATAAAACAGTATGTTATCATTATATTAAGGATCCACTCGGTCCAGATTAAATCTGTTACCTGTTAAGTGTGACAATGGAGTCTTTAACCATGTACATCATCCCCATTGTACCGATAGAGAAGAAAGGAAAGTGATGAGATAAAATATAACATGAATAAATGTGAAATATTTCTACTTACAGACACAGCACTATTTGTCAATAAACTCAACAGGAACAATATATTCAAACATTTTAAGAAGAAATAATTTTCCATCCAAGTCTCTAAGAGTTCACTTGAATGTCCGCATTGTGAAGCACTTTGCATATAAATGAATGCGGTTCATATTGTTGACATTACAGTGAATATCTCAGTACATACTTATCTTGAAAATCAAATAGGGACATAAGTACAAGCATCTGGTTAAAACAATAAAACCTGACCATTTGTATCCAACTTTGATTAAAACCATTGGAAATAGTTTGCATATCTAACATAAGATTAAAACTTTTCTTTTGAATTTTGCTAAGAATAAATGCTAGCTGTGACTACAAGTCTTTCTGGAGGTGATCTACAACGATCGTGTTTGTCACCGAGACCCTTTGGGTCCATGTTCATCACTGAGACCCTTTGGGTCCATGTTGCAGTTTGCCACCATCCACTGGTCAGCCTAGTCAATTAGCACCATCACATTGGTAAAACACACTGTATTTAACACAGTAAACAAATCTTGTTATGATGTTTTATAGAGCCAGTTAACATCTTTCCTTAACTGTCTCTATATGTACTTGGTCAATAGTTCAGGAAAGACATTTTTAATAGAATGAACAAAGCACCCCATTTTCAGCAAATTTCTTCATCACAGTTTTTTTTGCGCTGTTTTGAATTGTAGTTTTTTTTCTGTTCACTTCATCTATGAACTAATCAATCTGCTTTGTCCATAAGATGTGATAGACAATCCCATGAAGTATCGTAAGCACATATGCATATTTATACAATCTGTAATATATTTTGAAAGATGCCATATCATGGTTACATCTAACATACTTTCTTTTAGAGTATCATATGTTCACTTTCCGTCAAACTCAGCCGAAACACGGTCATTGGTCTCTTCATATCTGAAAACAGTTTGCACAATTAGTTGATCACAGAATAACTTGACACAGTATTGTGTCAGGATTTGGCATGAGATGCGATCTCTCATAGAGTTCCTCTGTGTGAGGTCTCTAAACCAACACAGCATGGCCAATACTACCTAGACTCCTTAATGAATCTTATATTATTGCAATCGTCTGATAGTTCGGGGAAGTCATCAGGGTTTCTGATGTATTCACCCAAGTAGCCAAGGATGTGCCCTACAGTGTCCAGTTCCTTGGCTTCATTAACTGTCCAGTCATAACGGGTTGGTAGACTGTTTTGGAATAAATATTTTTCTCTCTTCCATGCATGAGAAACAGCTCGCTCCTTTGCATGATGCAGAATGCGGTTTCTTTCATGCACAGTGTTTGTTCCATAGCGAATGTTGATCACCGTGTGATTTCCATGAATTCTAACATCTGCTTCATCTCTTCCCCGACCAAACCCATGGCCATGTTGGTTTCTGTGAACAGAAATCGTTCCACTGTCAAACGTGACCATGTCTGTACTAATACCAAGAGTGCGGAGGTCCTTCTCAGCTTCAGTATAACCAGACTTGACAAAGTAGTGGACATCCTTTCCATGAATTGTATAATGTAGATCAACAAATTCTGCATCTTTCAGCAGTACATTTGCCAGCTTTCGTGACCATTCTGATGCAATATCAGCAACATTGACCACAACCTTTCCATTAACATTCGAAATTGTCACTCCATCACCAAAGATGGAAGAGAAAGCAGATGGCTGCTCATTTGGTAGATCTTGCATGGGTGTGATCTTTGACTGTGGTACAGTGGATATGGTTAGCAAGTTCAGCATGTCTCGACGGAAGGTGCATTCGAAAGCAGAGGAGCTTGGCAGAAGTTGGTGGGCCAAGGAATTTGATTCTGGGTGAAGATTGCCAGTATATGACACATCTGGTGCCAGGCTGTGAATATCAAAACCCAAAACCTTCAACCATTCAGTAAGATCTGAAAGAACAAGGGTTCATAATGTCAGGTAAAAAATAAAGTAACAAAATGAATTTTTAAAATAGAATTATAAACACATGATCAAATAAAAATATGGATAACAGAATATAACATTACAGGAGAAAAAAATGTGTAAATAACTGAATTCAACATTAGATAATCTGACCTCTTTGTTTATTACTTAGCCCAACATATTGTTTAAAACATTTATCATCAAACTTTGCTGAAAATCTGTTATTATTCTAAATCACACAAAATGACTTATGCAGGATACAACCTTCGAGTAAGTCAACTTTAATATAGTCTGCGTCATACATAGTAGCAGTAATTAACATTACTTAAGACATAGCCTTTACCGTATTGCATTGGTATAGTCTATATTAAACAAAACTATACCAAACAACCTATCCCATGCAGGACTTGGTGCCAGTAATTCGTACTTAGTATATTATATATTTCTCAAACCTGTACGTGGCAGGACTTGTCCCAGCATGTGGTGGTTCATGATGTCGCGGTATTGGTATAGGTTTAGAATCTCTGGACTCTTGATGACTCCACTGAGCTTCTCAAACATTCCCTGATAGTCTGGTGACAGCCACCGCCCCACCTCCGTGTCGTACGCACGCTTTGAGAAGTGTACCAGGTGAGTGAGTGCATTGTATATACCACCATGGAAACCAAATGACAGCTCAAAGTTAGGGTTAGAATCTTCTTCAAGCAATCCAAGAGGGTTGTATGAGCACTGCTTCATAATGTAGCCCTTGTCATTGAAGATCACCAAGGGACTCCCACTGGGATCTGTGGCAATATAGTATATCTTCTGTCTTCGCTCCATGGCCATCAGTCTGCCTTTTGAATCAAACAGATACTGAGTGACCTCTGCTGATGTGTGGTTGTAAGTGTGTGTCACTCTCAAAGGGTGTTGATTATCAGCATAGAAGTACTGCATCACTTTACCGTACTTGTCTCTCTGCAATGTCAACCTGGCTGATGGATCATAGAAGTAAGAAAACTTGTATTTTTCTGGTGAAAGCACAGAAACAAGTTGACCATAAGAATTAAAAGCCAGCTGTTCTTTACCTCTTTGTACTAAAAAGCCATCTTGATCAAACTTGTAATACATTTCACCAAATCGTAAAATCTTATCACCAACATCAAACTCGAGATCTTTAATTATTTCCTTTTCTGTTATCTTGTTGATATTCCCATTAGCATCATAGCCATACCTCCATGCTGACTTGCCTTCTAGCAAGACATCCACAATGTTACTGTCAATGTCATAGATGTACTCAATAGCCTTCGAGTCCGTCTGTCCTACACGTCGACGCCATTGATGTATACGATTCATCTGGTCGTAGTTCATCTGCAGCATAAATCGTACATTGTCATCAAACTTGATCTGCACATCTCTCAGTCTTCCATAGCTGTCAAATTCACGAACAATCATCACATGGTCATCAGAGAGAACCTGACGATCTTGACCAGACCATTTAATATCAAGGGTCTTGATTCGAGCCAGTTTTCCACTGATGTCACTGTAGCTGAGATTCGTAGTCATGGTGAAGTTGTTGGAAAATGTTGCTATGTAGCTAGCCAGCCTGAAGTTGTTGTCATATCCATAAGTAAAATTGACACCAAGCAGAGCAGGATCCTGAGGAAAGGTAATACTGTATTCCTTAACCAGAGAGCTGATGTAGCCATAGTGGGTCTTGCATCCATAGCCCCGGCTGAGGATCACGCCACTGGAAACAGACTGTACATAAGGGTCGTATGTGAAGCTCACTTCACTCTCATCATACAAGATCATGGAAACCTGGAAGTGGTTGTTGTAGCGGAAGTAAACACGTTTCGTCTCACCAGGGTGAACCATCTGTCGTAATTTGCCATTAGTATCGTAATCAAGGATGAAAGGTAGCTCCAGGCCAGGAGGTTGATACATGTAACGCTGAACACCTATAGTCAGGATGGTGTGGAATTCGTGTTTGCCAAGCACTGGTGTTGTTACAGACTGAAGCCGACCTTGGTCGTCATGGGTAAACTGGTACTGCTTCCCACTTGGTAGAATTACATCAGTTGGCTGTAAATATATAACATCTGTGTCAACTGGGTATCAAAGCATCACTTTATATCAGTGGTTCACAAACGTTTTCCCAGTTCATATCCCTAGTACACTCCGCACCTACACACACACAGATTTTGTCACATAGATTTTGTTAAAAACATTTTAAATCATTACTTTGTTCTGATATCCCCTGCCAACCCCTTTATCCTCACCATCTCCTGGATCTTTCCACCCACTTTGGGAAGGACCGGCTTTATATCATCAGCACAAAACATGTTTTACTTTGTAATGACTTTGATTTTGTTTCATATGAATGACAAACATCTAAAAATAGCAGATTCTCTACTCTGTGTGTCATTCAAAGAAGGCAATCCAAAATGTTCTGTGCTATTTTAGAAAGACTCCATTTTGTTTGCTACTCATAAAAGGGGAACCCCTTATTTTTGTTTGCCATTTATATAAGGGTAATCTCTTTGTTTGCCATTATTTATCATTGAAATGTTTACGTTATTATATTTTAATGGGTTTTTTTTAAATTTAAATTAGTGAGATTGGTAGTGAGATTATTAACATGTTGCTGGTTATTTTTTAATTTCAAAAGAGACAATGTTTCTACTTTATTTATAGATATACATCTAAAAGACAATGTAAAAAACCCGAGCAATTTGCTTACCATCTTTGATCCAAATCTGTAGAAGTATCTGAACTGTGCTCCATTAGTGGAAGTGCGTTCAATCATTAAGCCATTGTCATTATACTGTCGCTGCTCCCGAAGTTCTCCATATTGCCACTGCAGAATGTCTCCACGTGGGCTGTATGTGATGTTCATGGCGTGGTGACCAGTGGCTGGCAGGAAGTGGGATGGCAGACCAGAACTGTCATACACTATGGTGAGAATCTCTCTCAGATCCTTGTCCATGATGGTCTCAGTGTGGGTCTTTCTGTCATATTCAATAGTCAGCAGGTTGTCACCATTAATCTGTAACATCAAAATGTTTTCTGTGTCATGACGGTATACTGGCATCTGTAACTCAAACTATTACTTAGAAATTTTGTTTAAAATTATTAAAACAGCTTTAGTTGTCATCATTACATTAAATAAAAATTCCAAGTATAATAATTGAAGAATTCAGATATTGTTAATTTATTATATGGTTTAAAATTCTTTAAAAGATAAAAATATTTAAATTTGATTGACAAATATATTTTACTTTGTAAAATGTGAAAAGATTACATCTAAATTTACATGAAATAAAGATGTTAAACACTCACAGCAAACATAAAACATATTAAAAATATAAGTATTATTTAAAAAATAATAATAATAATAAAAACAAATATTTAAAAGTCGACATTTTTGTTAGTGCATCAGTAAGACCTCAATTTAAAAATATTTGTTTCCCCTCAAGCTTCCTACTATTATTGAGTCTGCATTCTTTTGTACTCAACCAAAAATATTTGGGTTGCACGAGGGGAAACAAATCCATTGTTAAATGAAGGCTTAAGCGAGACAACATGAACTATTGGTAAGTGACTGAGTTTAATAATGCACTTAGTTAAAGAATGGATGAATAAGATGATGTTAATTAACATGCACCCATCTGCAGGGTAGGTTTGTTGGCAAGCACTGGCGAGCAACATAGACAAGACTATATATCTAGAGTGGATCATTCCCATATTGGTTATATTCACCTATATATTTAATCAATCACAGAGCTAATCTGATGTGCACTCTTCAAGCACATGCATAAAACCCTCATCCATCTATCCACCCACACACACACAATCACCAGGTCAAATGCCAAATTATATATATATATTTAGACCATGAAAAGGTTGGTTTAGAAATTAAATGAACTGGAAGCCACTTGACCTTTAGCACGTCATAATTTTCACAAGAATTATTTCCCTTGTAGCCAAATTATTTGCTGTAACTGTCCACAAGCATGACACTACCTGCTTTCAAAGATTCATAACTTCTCTCAGTATGACAGAATTTAATACTTTATTGAGATATGTTCAACAATAAAATACAGTTCTAAAATAATATTCTACACCAGACAGATTCTTGTCCTCAAAAATCATTTCTACTGTCCCATCACAAGAAAAACTAGACCATTTTTTCTATCTTGCCTGTATCTGGTTTAGCCAATTTCAGGTTTTTGATATTGTTTTTCAGGTTTTAACATTTAGTTCTAATTGTTGGTGTTGGATCAGATGAAACTGTCTCAATCACAAACAATGGTAACTGAGGTTTGCTTGCTCACATTACTGTCAGTTTGAATTAAATGTTCTCAGTTGATATAAATAACATGCTACCCATTGGTTATCCTAAAGATCTCTAACTATATTATGTTCTATGTCACTACACATGCACCTATGGTTGAGTTCAATCATTCTAAAGTGTTACTCCATTACAATAACTAAAACTGTTATTTATTTCCTTGCTTGCAGGTCTCAGAGAGCAACATGGTTTTCCTTAAATATCCAAACAGTCTGGTCTTACAAATTCCATCCCTTTGTTGTAATTTTGATTGTAAAATATTCTAATATAAAGGATATATACTAAGAATTTTGGTTGTCATTCAGTTTCATAGTCATGCATGGAAATATGAAAATGAAGAGCATATGTGTGTGTTGGTACATAAATATTTGGATATGCATATAAACTTAATGAAACTGGAACTGGAAGACATGCCATGAAAAAGTGCCCCAACATTTTAATGTTAAAACTGATAGAAAACTTTTAGAACTAAAATAAAATATCAATTTATATAGTTTTAAATGATTTTGTAAACATGTGCATAATTTACAATATTTTGATAAAAAAAATATTTATTATTATTATTTTAAAACCATTATAACATATGCACAGTAAAGCACCGTATTTAATCAATTGCTTTAATCAGGTTATTTACTGTTTACAAGAAGATAAAACTGAGTTTATGGAAAACCATGTTAAAGATATTGGCACACATCTAAAAAGAGGATGTTATATACCTTCCGGGCAACACAGCTGGAATCACTATGTTTAGACCTGGTCATCCTTCTGTCACAGAGTAAACAGAAAAAGTGACCAAGTACAGACGACGAAGCTGTATTGTTCACAAGGTGAATAATTTCACACCCAAACGCAGTGAGGAGATCACCCCGTATGGAAGCAACCACTAGCAATGGAGGGTGATTAGCTACTTAAGCCCTGCAGAAAGGAACATAGTATTTTCTGGTGCAACTTCTTTGTCACCTAACAATAACAAGTGATGCACATCGAGTAACGAAACACATGATGCAGTGTCGATGAAATGACATCACACTTATATGCTATGAAATACTAGTATCACCAGAAAAACAATGTGCTCAAAAACCAAATTTTCCCCTCGTAAACAATTCTAAGAAGCTGCCAAAGTAATACTGCACAAATAAAACCTCAAATGAGTTCACTTATAATATACTTTCTAAATTGTCAGAAGATCTGCAGATGGGATTACAAGAATATGTGTATATTTCTTCATAACACAAAAGATGGATTTGGAACGGCTGTAAGGATTTGTTTGGCATTACAAATTACGTGTCTATCATTTGTTGTTAGCTTTACTGCACACAAAGATTGTGGAAATATTCAAAATCCAATACTGGACTCATTTTCAGTCTGAACACACAGTATCAAAATAATTGTTCAGTAGACTGCCACTGAACTTAGAATTACTAATCTTTATCAAATGTATTCTGTTCTTAAACAAAATCATGTATATTTGTCATTATAATTTCTCTTCCATTTCTACGGTTACATGAACAGCATTCTTTCCAACAAAAAGATATCAAACAACGGTTCAAAAACAGCTGAACAAACTCTTAATGAATGCCCATGTTGCAGTGATTATAAAAATACGGCATGAAATGAATGTGACTAAATGATTAACATTTAGTGTTTGAGCACAGCGATGATTAAATGAGGGTCAATGACGACATACCAAGAGAGCTTTCTCCTTGATTCCATCCTCATGCCACTCATGCATTTGTGCATGCCTGGGGAAGTGGGCGCCTACCCTCATACGCGTCCCAATCTTTTCAATAATCCTACTCTGACGTGTCCGACCCTTACGCCGCAAATAGAATCGCCATTCTAAGCGGTGAAAGTAAGAGTTGGGCACAAGAATTTTCCTCTTGTAATGCATACGGTGCTCATTTTCCATGATTGGATGTTCTCCTGTTTCTATGGCAACAGTCAAGTTGCTAGGGAACAGCACAACAACAGCTCCTCCTGGTAGATAGGTAACTTTGGTTTGTGTAGAACCTGTTGAATACAAAGTTTGTACTTAAGAATGGTTCATTGTACAATAGGGTTAATACAAAATAATCACTTAAAAATATACTGTTTTCTTCTATCCTTAACAGATTTTAAAACATTTGATTATATTTTTAAAATATCACAATAATGATTTTAAAAAAGAGAAAGAAATACAACATTAAGTACAGAAGTAGAAGATAGCTTTGTGCAATTTCTGGATTGAAATTGAGGTTAACTTATTGACATCAAGAAAAAATAAGCTAGCATTTGACTAAAACCAAAAATATTTCAACATTTAAAGCAATTATTGCCATAATTCACCAAAAATCACAAGAGACAAGTAGACAAATACTGAAGGTTGCATAGCTATCCTATAGTGGTAAGATGGTAGACAGGATGTGTCATGAACCACAGCAAGATCATTGTTTCCGGTAAGCTACTCATGGTAGACTTGATAAACAACAGCATGCAGAGGGAAGATAGAAACATCTGAAGCTGCTTGGAAAATTTGCATAGAGAAATTTCAAAACAATGAAAAGTAGTTTATATTTGTGAAAAGAGAGGCCGTATTTAAAAAAAAACTTAATTTTTTTTTTCTTACGAAACCTACGAATAAATTAATTAAAACCTGGCTGATAAATTAACATAATAAAACTGTTCAACAAACCAATTCAAATGTATTTATAATTACAATTCTTGCCAAGGTTCAGTTGTTTGACAGTTATAAAGCTTTCAGTTTTAATAAATGAAAAATAATTATCTTGTCATATTTGGAAGGAAGAAAAATGCAAACTTATTTTTATATATAATAAATTTAAAATAATTTGCACAAACTGGGTTAAATAGGAGGTGCTTTCTGTCACTAAACAAGCAAATTATGTTTGTAACAAGGCAGTAAATACAAGACAAATCTACCATAGTTTGTTACCTTTCAAACTTCTATAATAAGCAATAAAACAACAGACTGACTACCATCTATTTCTGGTGTATGATAAACAGTGCCAAGATGTCTTCAAAAATAATATAAATTATACATTTATTACCATTAAAAAAACCCAGGAAAGAATATTTAAATTTTCTAGCTTCATTCTGTGTCAGTTATTAAAACCAATACTTTTTTAGAGTAACTGACCAAATCTTGACTAATGTCCTTTACAAGATGTGTAAAACTTCCTCAGGCTTGTTATTGTCTTTGAAACTAATTAAAATTTAATTAATGTAAGTTTAATTCAAGAAAGATCAATTGTTTGCTAAATGTACAATTAAAATGGTTCAGATACTGATTCAGAACATTAAGTGTCATATTTTGTTTCATTTCAAAGATTGAGCAAAAATAGAAAGATTAACACTGAACAATGTTATAATAAAAAGATTAGGTGTAAAGATAGTGATAATTAGAGAAGAATAATTAAGAACACAGCAAGCACGAGTGAACTTAGGAGTATAAGGAAACAAAACAAAGCTGTAATAGAAGCTGATGAACAGCCCAAACAATTCATGCTGACAGAAACAAAACTGACATTTATCTACAAAAATAATGAGTAAATTTCTTATTTGCATTATCATGTCAAGAAAATAAAAAGTTTTAGCCAATTTGTTTTGTTTTGATCAGAAAGTGATCGAAGAAAAAACTGTAGCACTTTAATCTATGATTGAACTATTTTATTACAGCTATTGAATGAAAGTAAAAGAATATTCTTCTAATTTGAGCTGCAAATCACAATTCCTCTATGATAACTAACCCTCAATCCACATCAGTAGTGAAATATTTCAAATAAACTCTGGCTTTAATGAACTCATATTTACAAAACCAATAATTATCATCATTTAAGAACCAAATTTAAATGCTTTAAAAAATACACAAAATTATTACAAAAAAATATTATGAATGGAATAATTCTTTAAAATATAATTACTATGAAATGATTTAAAGAGCAGATATTTTCATAGTTTTTATTAAAAATTTACATCTGATGTGGAATAAGGTATGGCATATAACAGCCATAGATAGTGATGCTTATAAAAGGTGGATTGCAAGCAACTTGCCATGCATGACAGATTGCACGCTCCCATAGGTAGCCATGGCAACCACATCGCTGCTATCTGTAGTGACATGAACAATGGAACCTGTAGTGTTGACATCGGTTATGAGGTGAGTTATCTCCCCGGTTGGTTGGCTGATTGTCAGCAGACGTCCCATGTCATCATATTTGTACATGAAGGTTTTACCATCTGAAGTATGCTTTGACTCCATCAGTCCTGTGCTTGCCATGTATGTGAATGTTGCTGTGGTATTGTCGGGAGCAGTAAAGCGGTACAGACGTCTCATGTTGTCCATGGTAAGCTTGCAGGCGATACCGCTAGGGGCAACTATGTCCTCGGCCTGGGTGTCGTAGCGACGGTTGATGCGAATACTGTTCCTAGCACTATCCACCACCGACACCAGTTTGCCATAAAATGAGTTGACATTGTAGGTGAAGTTGTACATGTACTGGTTTGTCATAATGCTGATGGTGTGTTGGTGCTGCCCATATCGGTTAAACATGAAGATTTCCTGAGTTTCAGGAGAGACAACTTCATACTGTTCTTTCCAGTTTGGCACAGGAAGCTCTGACACAATGGAGAAGACACGCAAGTTGCCCATGTCAGCAATGTGCATGATACCATCGGGAGTGACCGTCACTGACGTTGGAGTGCTGAATAATGCTTGAGCTGCCAGTCTTTCCTTTAAATCAAAGCATTTGCATGCAATCTTCTGACAGTCACACTTAGACTTGGCTCCAGCGTAGTGGTGAATTCGCCCATCAGTGGTAACCACTCGAACTCTGTTGATGTGGTGGGTATCACTCTCCACAACATACAGATCACCATGTGGTCCAAACGTGATGCTTTCGGGTGATACCAGGGTGACGTGGTCAGCAACACTAGATGCCTGTTCATCGTCGTTGAGCAACCCTAGGGGTAGGAAGTACGTCTGGCGTGGTGGGCAGTATACAGGTCGACCTGCTACTGTGACCAGCTTGTAGTCCTTGGTGAGCTTCAGAACAATGTTCTGATCCAGGATATGAAGAGTGTCATCCAGGGGATCCACAGCCAGAGCAGTGGGCCACTTCAAGCTCACCTGCAAAAACATTCAAAATAACCAAAAATACAATCTTATTAGAAAGCATAAAGCAAATGACTGTCACATCAACTTCATTTAATATAAAGCTTAAGAAAGAGAAAAAAAAATCCTTATAGATTGTTATTACAGTGCACAAATCACTCTTTACTTTTTAAAATTGCCATCAAATATTATGATTTTGCCAAAAATATAATTAAAGATTTAAATTACATTTTTCTACATAACTATGCAAATTTTATATAAAAATATGTACATGTAATTTCTCCAAAATGTGATTCCTAAAATTAATTTCAATTTTGAAAAAGGCCTATGGCCAAAATGTAAATAACGTGTATGGTTTTATTATGATTTTTTTTATCCCTGTGGATTTTTATAAACTTAAAAATATGTAGTCAGCATACTGGAAATGTGTCATTTGTTACTGTGGCAAGCAGTAAATACTAACAATAATATTACTGATCACAAAACAAGAATACCCTCTCAGCTGACAGAATGTCATCGCATGGCATAGGTGTCCACTTCCGCAACTGTTCTTGAGTTCCAATCAGGGTTGTTATGTAACCATCTGAAGTGATCTGACGAATGTTTGGACCATCTGCGATGTAGATCACACCCTCCTTGTTGATTGCTATACCTAAATAATAAAACATTTAAATCAGTTGTTTAAAGACTATATGAAAATTTTATCTTTTAGTATTTTTCAAACCAATAAAATATAACATGAAATGTTTAAATTTGTTAAAAGCAAATTGTTGGATGTGACCACACAACAAGTACATCATGTCCTTAAATAGTAATGATATCATTAATTATTCATCTGCTAACAATGCTGCTACTTAATCATGCATACAGAAAGGAAAAGTATCTTTTAGTTTACATATAAAGGTCCTCTGTGTAAGTACCTGTGTACAAATGGTTATTGATGCATGGATGAAATTTTGATGCATGGATGAAATTTTTTTTTTTTTTAATGACACCACCATAGCGGATTGATTTATTAATCATTGGCTATTGGATGTCAAACACTGGTAATTTTGACATGTAGTCAAGTAAGAGCCAACCTCCAAATGACTTTGAACCACTGATAAAAGTTTGTATTTTAATATACAGTGTTAATTTGACCGCCATTTTGCAGCTGTTGGACAAATTCATATAGAATGGGGATGTTTGGTAATTATTTGTATAATGTATTTTTATGGTATATTTATTTTAATCTGTATATGAAGTCTATATTTTGAAGTTGAGTGTATGGCTACTATAGACAAGTGTGATGACAGGTAAAGCTCTGGTTACCTTTTGGATGCCTGAGACGTGCGTTGATGGCTTTGCCTCCATCTCCACACAGATCCGCTTCTCCTGGGGTGCACTCCTCCCCATTCCCTGCAACATCTTCAAAGTTGTCCCGCAGCTCCCTCACAGGACCCATTGTCTTTACGCGAATCACCTTGTGACTCATGAAGTCAGAGATATACAGCCGACCATCCACTGGCGACACGGTCATGTAGAACTTGTATGGGATAGACTTTGTGCTGCAAAATATTATAAAAATGTTTGTTTTATTTAACGATGCCACTAGATCAGATTGATTTTATATTATCATCATCGGCTTTTGGATGTTAATCATATAGTCATTCTGACACATTTCTTTAGAGGAAACATGCTGCCAACACAAAGGGTACTCCTTCCGATAAGCAGCAAGATCTCTTTTATATGCTCTCCCACAGACAGGACAGCACATGCCTCGGCCTTTGATGAACCAGTTGTTGACCACTGGTAGGAACAGAAAATTGCCCAAACTGTAAAGGGGTCCAGCAAAATATTATAAATAATATCACTTATCCATTGTAGTGCTTATATCACTGCAAACAGATTCCAAGCAAAACAGTGATTCCACAGACATTGTATTAGTCAAATGGTTTGTCAAAGATACAGAGTATGCAAAATATAACAAGACAGTAATATCTGCATTGGTCAGCAGTCAATAAAATTATTATTTTACTGTTACTCATGATTATTTGAAACTTGTCCAGCTACCTACCTCATTTCCAGAATGCTGGCTACGTTTTCTCTGTCTGGAGAGAGTTTTCTGATGAAGTTATAATCTCCTACATACAGACTGCCATCTAGGCCGCTCGCCATGGCAACAGGAGCCAATAGGTTATTCTCTAGAGCATTTCCATTGCAGTCATCACAGTCCAGCTTTCGGCGCTGACCACTTCCCAGAATGTTTACTATCTTTTTAGGCTTTTCTTTCATGTAGATGTTAGTGCCATCGCCTTTGTGCAAGATTCCTGAAATGTCAACAAACTTGATGTTATCCATTTGAATAATCTTAATTAGTTTCATCTAAATATACAAACCTAACATATTTTCATGACAAAAAAAAACAAAAACACTATCAATAAAAGGTAAGACAGCAGTTGTCTCCCCTTATTCACAAAACAACCATATTGTATTACGAAAGTTGTGTTTTGAAAGCATACCTTCCTGGAAGTTGTACGTGTGGTGCAGATCAAGATTCCATCCTCCAATCTCAGATGATGTCAAGTCAAACCCATTCACTGTTGTACTTCTCGTCTCCCAGAAGACATAGTCACAATTCTCATACTGGTACCCAACATACACTGAAAGTTAACAATAGCATTAACACAACCTGAAAACTAATAAACAATGGTTTTACTAGTCTCTGTGATGTCATCTATCAATACACCATATGCAGTGATACAGCTTTATTTTCCACAAATGCAAAAATCAAACAGATTAAAAATATAAAATATTTTCTATATATGTCATTTAACAGTTATATATAATTAATGTAAAATAAAGTTATTTCTTTTATAAGACTTTTAATGAGTATTTAAGTTTGTAATATCTTATAACCTTACTCTTGCGATCAGTATGTACTAGCTGAATGACCCTAGGTTATACCTCTGAGTAACTTGAAGTGTTTATAGATTAAAAGTAAAGTGTTTTATTTAACGACGCCTCTAGAGCACATTGATTTGTATCTGATCATTGGCTATTGGACGTCATACATATGGTCATTTTGAGGAAACCCGCTGCTGCGACATTGTCTACTCCTTCCGATAAGCAGCTAGGAATCTTTTATATGCACCGTCCCACAATCAGGACAGCATATACCACGGCCTTTGATAAACCAGTTGTGGACCACTGGTTGGAACGGAAAATAGCCCAAACTGCAAATGGGTCCACTGAGAAGGATCGAACCGACGACCAACCTGTTCACAGGCAGGCACGCTACCGTTTGAGCTAGATCCCGCTCCCCTTACCAGAAATAAAAACTGACGAAAAAGTGGGTGGGGATTGAGCCCCTACCCTCCTCCCCCAGTTCCTATGGGACTGATCCTTTCATTTTTACAGCGTGATATTCGAGCCACGTAGAACTGTAGGAGAAATGTGTTTATGCATATCAGCTATGATCATCGATGTTAGCTGGATTACCGATACAGTGGGGCCATTGAGACTTTTATTACGTACAGTGTCAATATTTGCAGTATTGTCGGAGAAGCAACAGAACACATACTCATCAAAGGACTTGACGGTTTCTGCAAACACAACTACAACTGGGATCAATAAATTAAGTAAATGGTTTTATTATTCTCAAATGATAACACACGCTTTAAACAAATACACATCGGAATTTACACATCGGAATACAGTTACCGTAGGTGTCTATATTTAACCAGTTGTAATATAAAGAAACGAATGTAATATTGTATTTATTATATGCTATTGTGTTTACGTGCGTCAAACCTGTTTCTTATAGGGGCGTCAATACTACTGGAAATGAGGTGGGGGTGTGGACACCCCCGACACTTTTTGGACAAGGTAGAAATAAAGTAAAGTTTGTTTTATTTAACGATGATTGATTAGAGCATATTGATTTTATATTATCATCGGCTATTGGACATCAATCATATGGTCATTCTGACATATTTATTTTGAGAAAACCTGCTGCCGCCACATGGGACCGTCATTCATGTGGACCGTCATTCAGACAGAACAGCACATACCATGACCTTTGATGAACCAGTTGTGGACCACTGCTTGGAGCGGAAAATAGCCCAAACTGCAAATGGGTCCACTGAGAAGGATCGATCCAACGACCGATCACTTCACAGGCAGATACGCTACCGTTTGAGCTACATCCCGCTCCGTTCGAAAAATAGAAATTAAAATGCCTAAATAATAATATTTTCCAGTGTTTCTTTTTGATATCAATGTAACACATAGCCATGTGGTCTTAGCGCAAATATTCTGAAGTACACTGGGGGTCTATTCAAGGGCGTCAATCTCGGGGTGGGGGGTGGATGGGAAACAGCCCCCTCACTTTTTGGACAGGGCGGATGCTACGTCACCCCAATTCCAGGAAACGATTGTCGCATTTGGTAAATGTACACCTATTAATGCAGTGAATGTAAAATGAATGAATTAATGAATGATTGTTTAACGACCCCCCAGCACAAAAATAAACATCGGCTATTGGGGGTCATACATTGGTTAAAATTAAAATTATTTAAAATAAATCAGTGTAAAGAGCTGATATATTTTTGTATATACAACTGAGATATAAATATATATATAAAACAATGGAATACATACAATTATTATGAAAATATAAAATGTCAATATAAAATTAATAGTAAGATAAAAATTAATTCAATAAATTAGTGATGAAATACAAATTTATTATAAAAATTTGTTTCTTTTAAAAAATTAATGATGGGTTGTGGGCACCCACACCACCAAAAACATTTGTTCTGACCTGTGAAAGGTGAGGACACTCAACCAAAATATGAATGTATGACATGTAACCGTACTTCAGCTGGTTAATAATCTCACAACAGGGTTTTTTAAAAGTCAGAAATATAAAAATAATAATAATAAAAATTATAATAATAATTCAAAATTCTTCTTCTTCTTCTGCGAATGTTGATTAACATAAGTCTTTAGATCCAACTATATTTCTGAAATAAAACAAATCGGTGAGTTCAACTTATATTTCAAACAGAAAACCTTCACTTTACAGGTAATCGACTTTCTTATGTTAATTAAACAGGATGTTGATGAGATTCATTTAACTCCTGCAAGGTTATTATTTTTTTTGTCATACGTCCAAGGTCGTTGGAACCGGGGGAGGCTTTAGCCCCCACCCCACCCAATAATTCTCATAAATATGACCTTTTTTTGGTTCTTTATTCATCGTTGAAATTATTCACCGACAAATTCAGATGTTCAGAAACGAGAGCATCTCCCCCAGTCCCCCCCCTCCCCCCCCCATAATATGAATTTCGTACCAAAGTCCCTGTACAATCAAACTATTTTGAGAAATTCAAAGGTCATTAGTCGGTCGATGCCGACATTTATATATACAAACCAAAAACACTGGTATGGTCATCCTACTAGTTAGAACGGATTTCTTTATTCGTCATTCGAATTACAATAACGTCATCACTTAAATCTAGAAATGTGAAATAACCTTTAGTAAATTAACAACTTTCATGCCGGCCTCCGTGGCGCAGTGGTTAAGCTATCGGACTCGAGGCTGGTAGGTACTGAGATCAAATCTCAGTCGAGGCA
>JAULBS010069577.1:0-22072 GCA_032355785.1 Symmetromphalus regularis | reverse complement strand
CATATGATTGACATCCAATAGCCAATGATAAGATAAAAATCAATGTGCTCTAGAGGCATCATTAAATAAAACAAACTTTACTTTACTTTTATATATGAAAAATGTATGTTGGGATGCAAAATTGAATTATGTACATTGCATTTCTATTCTTTTAATGAAAAGGGAGATTACTGTCACAGGTCCCATTTTTAAGAATAAAAAAGGCCTTATTCTACTGGAGAGCGGTAACGGAAAACTGCACGGTAAAAAAAATAGAACTATTGCGTTTCCATAGAACCAATTACAAAGAGCGCGGAAGGGCAAAGCATTAAACCGCTGGTGATAGAAAGCTGAACAATTTTTCTGAAATACCGCACAATAAATTTAAGAATTTAGCAAATCAGGGCTGTGACTGTAGTATGACATCATAATAACCAAGTGTATTAGTCATCAGAACCTCAGCAAAGTGTTCTTGTGACATGCGAAAGTACGCAAAAAACTATCTTCATGTGAACTTACTTCACATATCAGTTTATGATATTCTCCTAGCGGGCTTCGTTAAAAAAACATTATTCACCCAAAATCTTCTTGGTTTCATCCACCAACATCTCTGGCTCCACACAAGAAGTAGTAACAGTAAAATGTCCAGTTCAATTTTTTTGTCTTTGCCATACTACATGTAATTTACATGCCAAAATTGTAAGCTATTTGTTTACAAACCAAAAATCTTCGTGTGGTATTCCGCACTGTATGTAACTGTAAAAAGCGCACGGTTTACCCCTTTCAATTCGCCACTTTCTGTTACCACTCTCCTGTGTAATTAACCCTAATGGAATTCATTTATACATGCATGTTATCGTGTGCTTATAAAAACCCAAAAATACAAGTTTAATAAAAACAAGGATACTCCACAAAACAAAACCCACATGGTGTCTTCCTAGCTTTGTCCAAACCCATGACAATTCGTTTGACATCTCCTGCCCGGCCAAACAGTTCATATATCTGCTCCTCAGTGGTGAAGAATGATAAATTTCCTACATACAGTGTACAGCTCTCTAGAAGTCTGCGCTCCTGTTCTCCTCGACTTCCCTGAAATAAATAAATACATGTTTGGTAGAGATAGCAATCATTCTCTTTTAAAGTTCATAGCCTATTGATACTAGTTCATCAAGCCAAAGGTCTTATTGTTCAATTATGATGAACCAAGCCTTTACACATTAGCAATACAAGTCTTGATCACATAGTTGTAAAACATGCAGAAAAGAAGAAAAAGAAAATAAATTTGGGACACAAGTGTAGATTATTTCTCTATTCCTCTGAAATTTAATCAAATATTAGGGCAGGTTTTACAAAATGATTTGTCACATAACAGTGAGTAAAATCGTCCATATCTTAGGTCAAACATATCTGTGTTTGGTCTACAATCACGATACCATGGAATTCTTTTTAGTGGGAACATGTTTCTGGCAGAAACATGCGATAGTTGCATGAATGGCACACATTTTGACAAGTAAATTAATTGTAACATTTGACAACAAATTAGAGATTGGTTTTCTTGCAAACTACAGGTGAGTAAGAAATAATTTTTTTATTGATTACATTACTAAATTTAACAACATAAACATTGATGTCATTAAAGCTAAGATTCCATATATGCGATATGCGGTGTGCGAATGCGATTTGTGTGATCCCATAAATACGAATACCCATGGATGTGTGTTCAGTCTTTCTTGCTGACAAACTTAAAGAATACCATACCACTGCTCACTCCAATCTAAAAGGTGGAAGTACATGTGCTCGCCACCCACCTCCCCTTCCTACGCCAGTGATTACATACATACACACATAGGCCTAGGTCCTTTTGCTAAGCTTAAATATTTACCAGACATCTCGTTTTCTTTGGACATTCTTTTTCCAATGCTATCCCAAATACTGAACATCTTCTGTGCATCCTTGTGTTCAGGGCATGCTGGATCGTACAATATTGGATGTTGGCAACCAACACGATGAAAATTTTGCATCGGAAATGGCACTCTTTAGCATGTTCACTCGATTGCTTCTGACCCACTTTCTTTAGGAAACCCCATTCCATGACATAAAATTTGAGATTCTCACTTCCAATTTTGTGTACGCATTCGCACCAATCGCTACATGAAGTGATTCAGTTTGCCATCTACGCAAATCACATTCACAGTTGGACATATGGTATTAAGACCATGCATTTACATTTTTTGTTGCGTTCTCACTCGCATGCCGCATACATGGAATCTTAGCTTAAGTGTGCGTAGTAGCCAGTACAGTTAGTACGATGTAATTTGCATGAAGAGTATACAAGTTATTTCTTCATTGATTCCACCAATACAATTTATAAAAAGGAGGAGCTGGTGCTGAGTGGTGGAAATATGTTCATTGTTTTTATGTTATTGTATTATATATATATATTATATCAGTAGAAAAAAAGGAGTAATAAATCAGCCCCCTTCTAAAGTAACCACCTGCCCCACAGAGTTCCTTTAGGAACGATAGAAGCTTTGTATGACGAGCTACTCTCCCCCCAACCCCCAAATTCCCTGAAAACACTTTTATTATTATAAATAAAGATGTTTGGAAATTTTAATGGTAATACATGTCACCTTATAATGTTGGTCTCTGTAAGAACTAAGAGACGTAGAACCTGAATGTCTTCTTTTCCCAAGTATCGACATAATTATGAAAAATCATACAAAACACAAGCAAACTTGCAAGTATTATAAATCGAAGGGAGATAAGCATGATAAAAATAAGAAATAGACTGGTGCTATCAATCTTGATTTTTCAAATAGGTCTCACATCTTTCTTTTTTTTAAACATTATAAAACTTAGATATACCCTAAATTACTCTTTCTAAATGCCGTTTTCGAGTTCGAATCCAAATTTTCTGGATAAAAGTGTTTAACAACTGTGGCGATTCCTGGAATTTTGAAAGGGATTGGAGGATAGACATGATATGACGTACTGACTACTTACAATGTACTTTATGTAACTGTGGGGTGAGACCTTTAATTTTGATAAAGTGGCGTAATAATATTCCAGAATCGGTTTAAAGCATTTTGGCGTCAGAAGCCAGATTTAAATTGTTTTGTTTGTATTCAATCAATGTCTTGTCTTTAAAAAAACGACAAATAAGGAGCAATCACCTATCTTCTGTTTGGCCAAAAACAGACAGAAATTGTGTAATATCGGTAAGAGTAAACAAAGAATGTGGTAGTCAAACGGAACTGTTTCAGTCGTGAAGGCAAATCCATTATTTCAATAAACTTATAAAATCGATTTGTTATTGATAATGATACTCAGTACATATCGAATATGTTTTTAATAAATAAAAATCCTTCTCAGTGGACCCATTTGCAGATTGAGCTATTTTCCGTCCCAACCAGTGGTCCACAACTGGTTCATCAAAGGCCGTGGTATGTGCTGCCCAGTCTGTGGTAGGTACTTGCAAATCCGTGTTAAACCATCCTCACGCAACGTCACAATCGAAAAAGTTGACCATGCACTGTGTTTTGGTGCTTGTACTACACCTATAAAACATTGTTTTTCTTATGCTTTACGTGTGCTTAGTTAGTACAGATCTTGATAGTCAATTCAAATGTTTGCAAGACAAACATCATTAGTCCGAGTTAGACAGGTATCAATTACTGGTGTTTGCTGTCTAGCATCAAACAACACCCAATAGTATATTTGGGGGGACTTTTGGCTACCAACGAGTAGACGGCAAATACAGCTTTAATAAGAAACTATTGACAAATCTAATAGTATCGTCGGGTGCCCTGTTTCAGTGAGGAACATGTTTCGATGGGTGCATAGATCAGGTGTAAACGTATGCTTTGTGAAAGATCTATGATGTCACCCGTTTTAGCATAGATAATGTGAACAAACCGCTGTCACATACACAAAAGATTTGACAAAATAAGCACAAAACAAGTCAGTAGTCCACATTTCAAATTGGTACACATCTGAATTTAGTATATTTCTTAATACCTTTTTAAATGTTCGTATAAAAATCCATAATTTTAAAATAACTAATATAATAAAAACAATTTACTTGTCAGACGTATTGTCGTCTGACAGCTCAAATCATGTGATTGCCATCAAAAATATACATCTCTTATGGGTTTTTTTAAAGCGTCATTGTTTCGTGAATGTGTTTCAAATGCAAACTAATGTATTTTTACATGAATTAACAATTTTAAATCAGACTTTTTGTTTCTACAATTTATAAAATGATTAGCAACAAATGTTTTATTGATTTGTTTAGAATAAATTTGTAACTAAATAACTTTATTGTTTGTGTTCCCAAACAAGTCATCCAGCAAGATTTTTTTTAACACACTTCATTTAATCATTAAATTTTTTATATTAGAATCAGTTTAAAATTATTTATTTGTGTGTGTATTTTTGGTGAAGACACATTTTACAACTCTATAATTGTGTTCCATAGTATTTTGGTTTTAATTTGTTCCAGTGATCACATCATTCTAGTCATCCACTGAAACAGGTTACCTAGTTCCGAGTATTGACCTCAGAGGGTCGCTAGTTCTTTTGGTGCCAGAGGTTTTCATTATTACTGTGGAAAATTCAGTTCAGTGCACATTATTGTAACAGAAACTCCAATTAAAAGATAAACGGACATATAAACAAAGTATCAGTTTTAAAATTATTGCTTATACCCACTGAAACTGGTCATCCTATGATACTTACCTTTAGATAAAAAAAAATCTAGTTCGCTGGTAACAAATATTCCGTATATTAATCACTTATGCATGAACTGCAAGAATAAACGTTACCTACCTCCCATATCTCGGCAAGATCAACTGTAAATGTAAAACCATTATCCCCGTTCTGGTCATGTGACGACCCACATGTCACCATCAATGCTGTCTTTTGGTCGGGGCTGTATCAAAACGCAAAGCGCTCTCTGATGAGATAGTGCATATATAAAAGATCCCTTGCTGCTTATCAGAAAGATTAGCCTATGTGGCGGCAGCAGATTTCCTCTAAAACATGTTAGAATGACCATATGATTGATGTCCAATAGCCGATGATGAGATAAAAATCAATATGCTGTAGAGGCGTTATTAAATAAAACAAACTTTACTTTATTTAGTTAGTCATTTTGGTGCAAATTATCTCCCCTGATATAAGGACACTGGAATTAGTTGAGTAATGCTATTAAATAAGTATTTAATTTTGTTTGCTTTGTTTTCAGATATTTTCATTGTAAACAGAAGGTGACAAATTGCAGAATGGAGAAATTAATTGGTCTTCTCATTTTCATTCGACTTGTCTCGGTCTTGTTGCCACAGATCAGTTATATATACCCTGATGAATTCTTCCAGTCAACAGAAATTGTGGCAGGTTGGATTTCTTTTTAACAGACCTCGACCCGCTTGTTCCAGGTTTTTCATATAAAAAACATGATTTTCAACCAAGCAGTGGCTTGTCCAGAGGTTCTGACACCATTTATTGATATGTTACCTACATTGCTAGACTCCGATGTCAGGCCTGCACAAATTCAAAATCTGCATAACCGGAAAATAGGTTATGCCAACAAAAATTGCATAACCTATTTTGATTTGCATAACCGGTTTTAAAAAAAAATGGGGAAAAACTTTCAAATTAGTTAAATTGTTGAATGAAAACCTTGTACTGTATGATATTTTATCGTTCTCCATAATCAAGCAAAGATTTTCAACTAGCATTTATTATCGCATTTATATATGGTGACATATAATAATCAACAAGAATATATTACATTTTCCAAAATAAAGTATTCCAACTACATGTGATTATAATTATTCATGTCGGAAATCAGTTAAGTTGTACTCCAAGAAAAGATTATAGAAACTTTATTTAGCAAAAGTTACACAAACGGTAAATTTGTTATGAGAAATAAATTTGCTTAACCAATGCACAAACCAAACGATCGTTCTTGCAGTTTGTGCAGACCTGCCATATTCATTACACTGGCCTCGATGGCACAGTGGTTAAACTGGTAGTTTCATGGCTGGTAGGTACTGGGATCAAATCTCAGTCGAGGCACTTGATTGTTAATCTTGATACCGACTCCAACCCTGAGAGGGTAATTTGCAAAGGCTCTATGGGTAGGTGCAAGCCACTTAAACTGACCAGAGGTCCACAATTGGTTTATGAAAGGCCTTAAACCGTCGTTAAACAATCCTTTCCTTTTTTCTGATGTTCGTTACCATTCCCCACCAATATCTAAAGGCCATGTTGCTTTTTGTTATTCCCAGGTTTAGAGTGAAAAATTTTCAATCTGAATGTGAGAAATATTAAAATATTTATCTTTCATTATATAAACACAAACATAAATAGATGTATTAATTTGATTAAAGTATGTTATTCTGATATCAAGCCTGAGATGTTTCTATCAAAATGTCCTATGCCAGTCAGTCTGTGCCTGTAGAAACATCAGTAACATTTTATTGGCTAACCATCTGCACTACATAGCGTGACAGGTAGGCACTGGGAGCAAATTTCTGTCATGGTATTAGATTTTTAATTTCGATACCTGCTCTAGCCCTAAGTGAGTACTCCACAATGCTCGGTGGGTGTATGCCACTTCCAGTAGTCCAAAATAGTTTTACTAAAGACTGTGGTATGGTGTTGTCCTGTCTGTGGGAAAGCGCACATAAAAATCCCTTGCTTCTAATAGGAAAGTGTAGCCTGTTTCATGGTAGCAATAGCGGGTTTTCTCTAAAGACCATGAGTTGAAAAACACCATATGTATGACACACATGTACATTTTGTATGTATAATAGCTGCTGAATAAACAATGTGCTGGGTTGTCATTAATCTTCTGAACACTGAAGGCGACATATCTTGCCATGCTGTTATATTTATAACCATACATGTAGTTAACCTTTAAAAAATAAGTATAGTGTGACTTTATTTTCAGGGCACATTAGAGTTATCTCCCCTAAAATAATTTTCAATAGAAAAAAACCTACGAAGTTGCTGATTTACTTCCTGGAAATACATAGGGATTTTTTGGCATTTTTTGTTTGAAAAAAGTTTTCTTGGCAAAATTTACGCGACTTGCGTAACGTTGTGCTCACATTGAGGACATAATAGCTATTTGTGAGTAATATTTTGATTGTTTATTTGATAGTTTTTCCAACAATGAAATGTTTTTGAAAATTTTCACTTTGTACACAAACTTTGGCCAATGTGACATGGTAGGTGAAGATAGCCAACCCCTGATTATAATGGTGCGGATATATAGTGGTCTTTGTTTATTTTGTAGCTCAAAAATATAGCAACAAATATTTCAGAAACCACAATTACAATAAACAAAAATTACAATTATAACAATAATATTTAGTCCATGCACATCAGTTATTTTAGGTTTTTATTGGGTTTTCTATTCGTAATGTGTGCAGGAAAGCAATTTACAAATACCCACTCAAACTGACGGTTGTCAAAATTAATTCAGTAGTCTAAAGGTTAAACAACCAATTTTTTTCTTTTAATACATAGTATATGATTTGAGGTTCTTTGAGCTGACTTACAAATTGTATCATTGCAGGAGACATTCTAGATGTACGTGTTGAGAGAACCTGGGAGTTCAATGCACAGTCGCCAGTACGAAGTGTTGTCTTCCCATTCCTCATCGCCGGACCGCCATTCTACCTGCTCAAATGGCTAGCAAGCTTCAACCTGCCACTTCTGACGACGTATTTTGTTCTCGTGCTACCCCGCTTCGTGATGGCATTGTTCTCCCTCGTCATCGACGTGTCCGTCTTCAAGCTGTGTGAGTCGTATAAGATCAATGCTCGGTTCGGAGTGCTTCTCTACACCACGTCTTACGTTACCTTTACTTACTTCACACGGACGTTCTCCAACACCGTAGAAGCCATCTTGTTTGCCTTATTGCTTCTGTTGACCAGACCAGACGTCACACCAAGAATTATTCGTAGTCGTAGAAGATCTGATTTCTGGGATTCTTTGGCTATTGGTGTAGTGGTCACAGCCGGACTGTTTAACCGACCAACATTTATAGCATTTGCATTCGTTCCACTTTTCTTTTGGGCATGGGACAAATATAGAAGTGGAAATGTTGGTGAAGTCTTGAAAAAAAGTCTCCTGCCTTTACTAAGTGCCTGTGTGACTGGTCTAACATTCATGTTGTTTGATACGTACTACTATTCACCTAAAGTTGTCACTGGGTTTGGTACCGATCTGAAGCACTGTTATCTTAGTAAAAGTAAGCTAGACTGCTTTAGAGACCTGAGAAACGGGTTTAAGTTAACACCGTTAAATTTTATCGACTACAACCGAAACCCAGACAATCTATCGAAACACGGCACTCATCCCTGGTATCTGAACTTTCTGGTTAATCTTCCACTTCTGTTCGGACCGCTTGTCGTCTTCCTGTATTGGCGAATTGCTAAAAATATCGCAAACGTCATCTCTGGTGGGTTTGTACAGCTTCAGGATAAATTCCTTCTCAATGATTTCCGACTTGTGACCATCATTCTTTTCCCGCTGATTGTTCTGTCTTTGTTTCCTCACCAAGAAGCACGTTTTCTTACCCCTCTCATTCCTGTTGGGGTTGTGCTCATTTGTCGCTTCTTCAAGTTCCTCAAATTTGAAAGTGTTGAGCCACCTATAAAAATCGAGAAGCTAGAACCATCGAAGGTCAAGAACTTTACCCTGACTCTCTGGATTATATTCAACATCTTGTTCACCATCCTGTTTGGTTTCCTTCATCAGGGTCAGCTTGTGCCAACATTGATGGACATGCAGAGCCACCTAGCGAAGACTTCAAAATCAAGTGGAGATAATCATCTGGTATTCTTCCACACTTACATGCCACCACGTCATCTATTGCTGCAACCACGAGGTTCAAAGGAACATGTTTTTGTTTACGATTTAGCCGGGTCATCGGTGTTGAAGTTGAAGAAGCTGGTGGATGAGTTGCATACTGAACATGTAAAAGGAAAGGACCATCCTGCCAAGATCTGGGTGATTGCTCCAAAATCTCTAGATGTGGAGAGTGAGTTTCTAAAGTATAAGCTGGATGTTACAGATATGTGCTGGCACCTGTCTTTAGAAGATCCTCCGCGAGTGAAGCAGTGGTGGAACTCGAAGATAACCTTTAGAAACCTCCTCTCAGATCTGTGTTTGACTGTCCTTGAGTTTAAGAAAGTGTAGAATTCTTCAGTCTTTCAGAGTATGATGGTACCTGTTTTTAGAAGATCCCCCGCAAGTGAAGCAATGGTGGAACTTGAAGATAACCTTTAAAAACCTCCTCTCTGATCTGTGTTTGACTGTCCTTGAGTTTAAGAAAGTGTAGAATTCTTCAGTTTGTAATGGTATCTGTTTTTAGAAGATCCCCGCCAGTGAAGCAATGGTGGAAGTCGAAGATAACCTTTAGAAACCTCTCAGATCTGTGTTTGACTGTCCTTGAGTTTAAGAAAGTGTAGAATTCTTCAGTGTGTGATGGTACCTATTTTTAGAAGATCTCCAGCGAGTGAAGCAGTGGTGGAACTCGAAGATAACCTTTAGAAACCTCTCAGATCTGTGTTTGACTATCCTTGAGTTTAAGAAAGTGTAGAATTCTTCATTGTGTGATGGTACCTGGTTTTAGAAGATCATCTGCGAGTGAATCAGTGGTGGAACTTGAATATAACCTTTAGAAACCTCCACTCAGATCTGTGTTTGACTGTCCTTGAGTTTAAGAAAGTGTAGAATTCTTACAACCGCATGGTTTATGTTCAGTTCTTCAGCATGTGATGGTACCCATCTTTAGATTCTCCACGAGTAAAGCAGTGGTGGAACTCAAAGATAACCTTTAGAAAGTTATTTTGTATTCTGTGCTTTATTGCCTTCGAGTTTAAGAAAGTGTAGAATTCTTACAACCACATAGTTTATCATTAACTCTGTCTAAAAAATCCTTAGTCACAAAGTGATGGAACTCAAAGTTACCTTTAGAAAACTTTAACTGTAACCTGACCCTGTGCTTATAAAACTTTGAAAGTCTAGAATTTAATAAAGTCTGTACTCCTGTCTCAAACTTTATTCCTGCTAATAAAACTATTAGAGTTTAGACTTTACAGAGTCTCATTTATATTTGACACAAGCGGCCCAATACATACTTCCGGTTAATTTGTTTGTCTACAAAAACTAAAAAATTCTTTTTGGTATGTTTAAAGGATGTTAGAAGGGTCTGAATGTGAGGGAGGGGGCCAATAAGCTTGACTGTACTAAATATGAAATTGTAATTTTGTAAAAGTGCAAATGGCATCATTAAAAATATATAAAAAAGTATGTAACGTTATAATCGGACAGGGCTAGAAAACTAATCATGGTTCGCTGTCACACGGAGGAAGAAATCGCATGTTCGTATAATACTGTCCCATCCCTATTGTTTGAGAAATGCACTTTAGAGACATGTTAAAGTGAGATAGCAATTAAAAGAACGCCTTCTTATTGCAATGTTCGCCATTTTTTAATGTATTGTGGTATATTTTATCCAAAGACAAAGTCTGGATATGTAGGAATCTCAAACTTTAGAGACTTGAAACTTTATTAGAGTCAGAATTTAGACTTTAAAAGTTTTATAAGCACGGAGCCTGGTCATGATTGTCTTTGAGTTCAACCATTTTTTATCTTGTCCTTCAGTGTGTACTAGCAACTGTCGAACAATTTCTTGACATACTTTAACAATATTCCTGTTATACAGTGTTAACCATTGTTTAGTCTAACCATTCTTTAAAACAAAAACCCAGTCTTGATATTGCAATATGCCAGACTGTATTTAACATTCTTAAAAAGTTTGTATGAGTTTCTTTTAAGCTATTAGAAGTGTCCATTACAATATATTAAATTTGTAGTTGTTGAAGAATTGAATATTGACATTGATTAAGTTTTTTTTTTCTTCATGTCATGAGAAGTGGCACATCAAAACACTGGTGTATTCAGTTGAAAAATAAGTGTGAAAAGGTCAGTCATCTGCCTTTTAAACATTTTGTTCCCTGTACACAATATATAGAAGTATTTCACTTCATAATTTTTCTTACATAATATGGTTGCTATGGTAACCAAAATTGAAAATGACTAAAACGGCATTAAATTTTTTTTCTCATCAGAAATTCAATATTCAAAATTCTTGAATAATTTGTATTAAAATTAGACATATAATTTTTTTTCCAAAACATCCTTTTTTTTCTATTGCTCCCAAAAGAAAAGAATATTAAAACCAGTGGTGTCATCTGACATGACGCAGAGTGTAATAATACTCTTCTTTAATATGTTTTAGTGTTTGTTTTATTTTTAACAAAATTGTAGTGACATTGACAATGTTGACTGTTAACCTTTTAGTGACATAATGACATGTTGCACGCCAGTAATTTACTGACATGGATGTGATGGCACAGTGTGCCGATAATATTGCATAATTTATACGTACTTCAGTCCAAGGCGTTATTTTAGCATAGACATAAAGGGTTAACAAATGTTACCTCTAGTACATTAATTTTGTATAATCTGATGTTAATTGGTACCTGAACATATGAACGTGCATTGGATCATGTGGATCGACTCCCATAGATACCTACAGCAATAATTTCCAGGTATTTGTTGTTTGTATTTGTAAAGCATTTCACTGCCATTTATAAAACCTCTCAGTTTTGGTGCTTGTATATTTTTATGATACTACTCTATGTTGGTGTTTGTACCTGTATGCAGACCTGCCTTCTCATATGATTTTGTGTATTTTGTAGTTTTATGCTGGACTACACCACTAAGCAAAATTAAAATTTTGTACCCCCCAATTTTTTTTTTAAAATAACGCAAGTAGAGACAGCCAATGTGTCGTCAGTCTGATCCGAGTTTTGCCTTGCTTCTGATCCGACTTTTGACTTAAATTTGGCTCAAAGTCAAAATGTGTACTAAATCTATAGAGTTTACAAGTAAGCAACATAATTTGGCTTCAGTATAAGCTAAAATATATTGGTTCTTGCATAGTATTACTGTTAAATTGTCGATCTGATCGAGATGAATTTAAAATATAACACATACTTTGGGTCTGTTTCCTACATTTTATTTTTTATTGTCTTATTCTTAGTGATAATACAATATTTGGAAAATACACAATTAATTTCACTGGAGTACCTATATTTATGTATAGGAAATTTGGGGTAGGCAGGTCTGCTTATGTCATTAAGGCAGCTATGTGTATTTGTATGTACCGGTACAGTTTTTGTTTAATACATGTTTTATTGTAATATTATATTATAATTGATATAATAAAGGTTGTATAATTTTACATGAAAATTACACAAGCATTTGTATAATAACATGTTAAAACAAAATTTGGAATTAAAACTAGTAATGTTCATACAGGTTAGTGAAACTTTGAATCAGTCACTTAGATTGGGCTATGCAGTTTCATGAAAGTAAAGTAAAGTTTGTTTTATTTAACGATTCCTCTAGAGTACATTAATTTTATTTTATCATCGGCTATTGGACGTCAATCATGTAGTCATTCTGACATATATATTTAGAGAAAAACCGCTGCTGCAACATAGGCTACTCTTTCTGATGGACATCAATGGGTCTTTTATATGCACTGTCCCAAAGACAGGACAGCACATAACTCGGCCTTTGATGAACAAGTGGTAGACCACTGGTTGGCATGGAAAATAGCCCTAACTGCAAATGGATCAATCGGATGACCGACTGGTTCGCAGGCAGACACTCTACCATTTGAGCTACATCACGCTCCCTTTCAGATTATGAATTATTGCAGATGGTAAATACTAAGGACTGGCGCTATCATTAGGTCGACTAGACAGCAGACTAGGGAGCAGACATCAGAAGGGTCCATTACTGACCTTTAAGGGTCAAAGTTTTATACAAATTAGTTGTTTTAAGAAAATAATATATAATAATTTAACAGTTTCATGTTTTGTGCTTTTTATTTCTTTTATGAAATATCTGTTCATAAAAATCGAAATTGGCAATTGTTTTTGGGAGAGATTTGCAAGTAGCTGGCCTTGCATAGGAATCAAAATATTTTGGCACTAGCCCTGTAAATACTCTAAAAATTGAGAACATTTATTTTGTTTTATTTTTGTTATTTTGTTTTTGACCACAAAATTGAATGTACTACTTGAAACAGTTATAGGAGATGTTCATCACAAATATTTAATCCTCGACTTGAAGTTAAAAATGCCACTCAAAAGTACATTAAACTCTTTGCGAATATCAGTGAACATATGTGATCCTTTAATTGTTTTGGGTATGTTTTCTCCCACGTTGGACTGTAAAAGTAGCCATGTTTTGGCGCGGACTTGTTTTTTTATATAAATGTTCATTGGCTTTTGTAACAGGTGAGGGTATCATTTTCCTATGTTTTGTACCCAGAATCTCAAGTTTATATGTGTATGTATGTACCAATAATAGTTTTTCTGTTGCTTTGTATTTTGAACTTTTTTTATTTTATCCATAGTAATGGTCTTCAGAATTATTTATATATTGAAGGCATTATAATAAATGTATCATTACATTATAGAGGTGCAACGATACGGCCAAAACCGTATTGCGATATATTGTGATAAAGAAAACCCATATTGCAATACATACTGCAGTACAGTTTGATTAATTACCAAGATGTGATCAAGTCATATTTTTATACTTATTATATTAATTACTAAACATATCTCAGACAGGCAAACCTGTACTAATTTCTGATAATAAAAAAAAAAGTATATAGACACAGTAGATTTATATGTATTAATTAAGTTTTTATTTTTATAACTTACTGTCATAGTTTATTAGGTAGATATATCGCAATGCACAAAACTATATTGAGTTATGTATTGCACTCAGTAAGTATTGCAATATACCGGTATATCATTGCACCCTTATTATGTTACTTTCAGTGCCATGTTTTACTTAGACATATACTTTTACAAATTTGATTTTGTGTGTTTTTATCAAGAAACGTTTTTTTCTCTGAAGTAAAGATCTCTTCGTGAATGGTTTCTTCCTTCTTTATTATTATTATTTTTTTTCCTGTCTTATTACTGCGGTTAGATATCAGCCTTTTATTTATAATATTTTATTTTTCAATTTTCTGAATAATATATCAAAGTAGAAATGTTTTAGGCATTAATTTTGCTGAAACAAGATGGGGGTGAAGGAATGCATCTATAAAGCTTAATAATATCAAATGATTGTCAGTAAAATAGAACTCTTTTTACGATAGTTGTAATAAATATAAATTCATGGTTGTACTTGCTTTCAAATGAGTTTTCATGCAGGTGCATATAAATATAATGTATACCTGTGTACTTGGAGAGTACTAAACAATTTCATGTGTGATACCATTTATGTTACAAGTGTATTTCTGATCATGACATACATGTATGACTGAAACTATACAAGTTATATCATAAACAGTATTGTACACAAACTTATTTAGTATTTTATTTATTGCTATCCTACTGTCAAAGAATGTAATATACCGTATATTCCCTATTTAACACTCCCTAATTAACACTGCCCCCTCCCTAGCCATTTAATAAAAATTAAAATATCTTACCCCGGTATAAATCCACGATCATGCCCTAATATCCAAAGTATGTAATGAATTCACATACTAATAATCTGTATTGCACAAAATATGTAACAAAAACATGATTTCAAACTATCGTGAACTCTACTCCAAATTGGCGAAATGAATATTAAATATATGGAATATACAGTAGTCATTTGTCAGAAAATCAGTAAATTCAAGTATTATGTCTAATTTGAACAGAACACAGCAAAGATGCATGACATTATTTTCAGGGTTCCTGCAGTCATCAAAAACCTGGAAAAAATTTGAAATTTGTAAAAAAAAAGAAGGTTAAAACTGAAAAGTCATGGAAAATTTCTGCATCAACCAAGATTTTTTGGATCATGCTTATCAGATTGCAAGCGATCACTTCTTGTGATGCATTACATCAATGAAAACCATATTTTTCACCATTGAAAGTCTTTGTTTTTTTCCTCAATAAAGAGTATAAACCCTGTCTTTTTATGCAGATAGAACATTCAGTTTTAACAGATTTCAATTTTAGATCATGGCAGTGTGATAAATCTGTACATTTTTACAGATTTGTGTGTGAAAATGTCATTAAATGTTTTGAAATGTCATGGAAACATCATGGAAAAGTTTTGAAATTTGATTCTTTGAAGTCTGCGTGAACCCTGTATTGTGTATGCAGCTGGTGTTATGTATGTCTTTATGCAACACTTAGATTTTTCACCATTTGCTATGTGGTTAATATACATAATTGCACCCAGAAATGTTTACATAAAAAACAGACCAGATATATTGCTATATTAAATTATACAATGTATTTGTTGGAAACTAAATATTTCCAATAATATTTCATTTTGTGCAGCCAAGAGGTTATATTTAATTAACATATCAGTTAATTCTGCCCATCAATGTTTTAATATAAACTAATAGGTAAAAGAAATTATACCAAAAATTAGAATAAAATATTTTGGACATTTGAATATTTTGTTTTGGCTTCTGCAGGTTTTGTTTTCACTGTTGCTTAAATTGTCAACTATACATCTGTTTTGCAAATATAAATGTTATTTTCACAAAGTTTTGTGTGGTTCCTCAGTTATCATTAAATTATCCTTGGTATCATTTCGTTTGCCAGTTTAGTATAATATAATGTTATAGTATGTGACATGTTTTGAAATTCAAGGTATTTTGCTGCAAGTAAACTGAACTACAGTGGCAAGATAAGGTGCACACTAATTTTTAAAGAACCTGATGTGGGATGGGTTTGGTTGTTAATAAAATGCTTTTTATGTGATGCTGTTGTTGATTGTCATTAATTTTAAAATCCTCAAACCTATGTAGAAAGGAAAAGATTGTTTCAGCAACACTGCAGCACATTGTCTATTCAATGACCCGTGGTCATTAAAGAAAACCTGCTACTGCCACATAAGCTACTCTTTCTGGTTAGCAGCAAGGGATCTTTTATATGTGTTTTACCACAGACAGGACAGCACAACCATGGCTTTTGATAAACCAGTGGTTGGTGCAAGTGGTGTACACCTACCCACTAATCCTTGGGTTGAAGCCGATACTGAGATTCGATCCCAGAACCAACCAGCTATGAGTGAATGCTTAACCACAGTGCCATCAGGATCAGATACATGTAATTTGTTACAGGTTTATGACTTGAAAATGATGCCAATGAGAATTACTAAGGGCATTATAAATATATATTTTGATGTTGTCTTTTAGATTTATATATCCTCAAGCCATATTTTATTTATTGTATGGTTTAGAGAGTGTTGTTATTTTAATTTTTTTTTTTTTTTTTTTCGATAAGGAAAAGGCTAAGTTTACAGTTTATACAATGTTCAGTGTTTGTAGTAGGAGTGATCTCCCTTGGGTCAAAATTAAACTACGTTTTGGATGCAATATTATGTTTTTACAATCTTTAAAAGAAACATTTACAAAAATGTATTTTTGCAATTAGTCTGGGAAGTTTCTTCTTTTTTTTCCCTCTATCGTATCAGTTTTTTGAAGTTGTGTTTGTGTTTTTATTGTTAAAAGAAGTTAAATTACACTGGGGAACAAAGTTTTTGTTGCGTTGATACCAGCACTTATTCATACCTAATTTGAGTGTGCTGAATTCAAATCTGAAGTTTGGTTTTTCTTTTGCAATTCACCATTTTCATTTTTTGTACAGGTGCATCACAATATACATTAAAGTTTGATAACTTTTATCCATTAACATGTATTGGTGATTCAGAATAATTGATAAGGATGGAATATAAGGTTCAAATATGTCCTATTCAGGCATGAATTTGCGCTTGTAGCTCTTGCGTTTGTGAACATCCTTATGGCAATCTCATCTGATGCTCCAACATTTCGGTTTGTAAATTGGCATAATTAGTCTTAAGGTTAGGTTAGTGTAGGGTATGGTAAAGCTAAGCATACTTTTCAAGCTATCCCAAGTATTAACAGCATTGGGTGTTCTTTTTTGCAAAAATCACAAGTTTCAAATTCCACGAAAACCAGAGCATGTATAGTAAAACTGATTTCAGATTTGAAATAAGCGTTGAAAACATACATAGAAATTAGAATCAGTTGAAAAATTTCATGCAATAGAAAATAAAAAAATGTGTTCCCTAGTGTTATCAGACACCAGGAATTTTATTGGGAGCTTAAGACTTTGGTGGCAGGAAATGGGAATAAAGTTAATTTGGGCCTCTATTGTTATCTGCCTTCAGAAATTTGGTATGAGCATATATTAATGTAGCAGAAAATTGGTAAACTGAAAGTAAGTTTATTACTAAAAAATATCCTGCCTGCATGAAACCTGTGTGTCCTATTTTAGAATAAAGTAATTTAAAAATCAATGTATTTGTATTCTTATTTATTTTCCAACAAAAAGGCTCTTACCAATTGGCTTCAAGGGTTCACTCTGTACCACAACCTTTGATATACCTGACGTTCGATCACAGTGCTCTGGTCATAGGATCAAACCTCGGGTCAACTCATGTTGTGATAGTTGTTGTGGGTTTTTTTTACCATCCCAACCAGAGCCTCATAATGTATATGAAATTCCATGATGTGATGTCCTGTCTTTGGGGAAAGTGTAAATAAAAGAACCCTTCTTGCCAATGAAAATATGTAAGTTTCCACTGAAGACTACATCTCAGAATTACCAAATGTTTTGACATCAGTGTGATCCAGTGTTTAACAACACCCCATCACTTTTGTTAATAGATGTGAGTATCAAACATTCAGGCATGGGAATTGTACACTCATCAGTGTATATACGTACCAGTAAAGTTCATGGTATACCTCAATGTATATATATATATATATATGACCAAAGGCTGAGATTATATAAAAAAAAAAAAAATTGTGTCAATGTAGTTACAAATGGAAACAGGTTTTTCTTAATTTTTGTGTACTGAGGTAACAAATCTGCCTCTAAAATACCTAAATTCATTTTAAGGCGGGGGACTTCACCCTCCTGGAACCCCTGCACCATATCAAGGGTTAGATGTCCCTTGGATTTGGATTTTAAGCTGAATACTCCCCAGCCAATTTTTCCAATTCCCATGCCTAACTCTTTGTGATATCTTTCACAGAAAAATTCCACCATCAACACATAGGCTAATTCAGATTGGCAGAAACATCTTAACAAACATTCCTGCAAACAGGACACCTTATACAACCATTGTTAACCAGTAATGGACCACTGACTGGCATGACAAATCCATGTGCCAAATGCCATGGTTCATATCTGTTGGCCACTGATTAAACAATTTCCTGTTGGTTACAAATTTCTTTTTGTTACCCCAGCTGGCACTCATAACTGGGAAATAATTTTCATATTTTCTCAGAAATATACTTGGTTAAACAAGGAATTTCATTGGGTTGCACTGGCCATTATGATCAATAAGCTTGTCTGTACTAAATATGACATTATAATTTTGTAAAAGTGCAAATGATGCCACTAGAACTTGAAAAAGTTCAACGTTATGTCATCTATAATATTTTAGGATAGCATTTCTTTAAACTTTTGCACAATTAGAAATTTTAAAGAATAGAATGATTAAAATTGACGTAATAAATAGAATATCAAATTCATTACCATTTATTTTCAAATTTATATCCCTTACGAAATAATTTGATAATACATGACAACTCGTTTAACATCCTCTATTTATAAATCATTTGGTTGTCTTATAATGGGCTGTACTTACATTATAAATCATGACCTTTGCAAACACACTAAGTTATGTCACTCAGTCTTATTACACTAATTTTTTTAACTTTAATAGAAATGAAGTTGTACATGTATGTAAAATTGACTCCAGCTTGTATATATATATTGCAGAAACTGACAAATTAGGACAGAGCACAGATAATTATTTCCAGGCTAAAACTATTAATTGTTCTGGATATTTAAGATGTTGAATTGTGCATCATCCGTTCTGCACCTCTAAAAACAGTAAAAATAAAGTTTGTTTTATTTAACCATGCCTCTAGAGCACATTGATTTTTATTTTATCATCAGCTATTGGACGTCATACATATGGTCATTCTGACATACATCTTTAGTGTAAACCAGCTGCTGCCACATAGGCTTCTCTTTCCGATAAGCAGCAAGGGATCTTTTATAAGCACAGTACCCTAGACAGAACAGCACATACCACGGCCTTTGATGAACTAGTTGTTGACCACTGGTTGGAATGGAAAATAGTCCAAACTGCAAATGGGGGTACGGAGAAGGATCGATACAATGACAGACCGGTTCACAGGCGGACACTCTACCGCTCCCCCATCTCCGAAACAGAAACACCATACAATTAGCAGGAATTTGTCCTCTAAGTCTGGACACCTGTGGTGTTCAAGCTGAGATTTAACTACATCAAGTGGTTAAACAATGTGCTGATGTGTCGTCACAATCATATTACTCTAGGAATGGGATGTGGATCAGTGGTAGAGTACCCACATTAGATTAGATGAACCATCATACCAATTCCTTTCAGTTGACTCAATTGGCAGATACCCCAAACTACGGCATTCTGGCGATACAAATTTTCCGCTGACTGTCAGTCACCTAGATGTTTATATATTTTTTTATCACTAAAGTTGTCGGAGTTTGGTTCCATAATTTTAGCATCGTAATATGGTGGGTGTAATGTCTGCAAGAGGCATATGACATCCAAGTGGCTGTATTACAGCACATGCAACATTATTAAATGTACAATAAATGTGGAGTTGATAGAATTAGAAAATATTAAAGCTAATGATCATTTAACATCTCAAAAGAACAATTCAGTTGTCACATTCCTGACGGAACCCTTAGATTTCCTGAGAAATCATCTTTATGGGACCCAGGTTCCTGAAAGGGTTTTCTATGGGTAGGCAGGTCTTAATGTTTGAGATGGTAGCAGGTTTTCTCCATGAGTTGCAAAAACATGGGCTGAATTTACAACCATACAACAATCATCGCCATTTATGCAAAACCACGTGACCAATTTCTATAAATAGCATTTTTGTGGTCAGATGCCTTGGAGCAGCATGCTTTCATTTGACTAGCTGTTTATTTTGATCAGTCAATCAGATGCAGTAAAATCATCAAATTTAAAATATTATGGTCATGTATTAAAGGCATAGTGTAGTTCTAGCTTCATAAAAATTAAAAGAAATGTATGTGTAAAATAAATACCAGCATTTCAAGTAAAATATTGTTTTTATATCATTTTAAGAATGAAAATACTACTAATGTAAAGAAATCTACGGTCTATGAATAAAGAAAGGTTTTTTTCCTTCTGAACAATTTATTGTCACATACGAGACTTTGCAAGAACAGCGATGTAGTTACAGGTCTGTGAAAGAAGAACATGCTTTACAAATTCGGCCCTATACTTTTAAGAATGACCATGGTGCTTGAGTGTTGTTAAACCTTTCTCTTTTTTGACTCTGTTTGATGTTTATAAAATCGAAAAGAAAAGAAAAGTACAAAGTAAGGTAAAGTTTGTTTTATTTAACTTCGCCTCTAGAGCACATTGATTTTTATTTTATCATCGGCTATTGGACATCATACGTATGGTCATTCTGACATATATGTCTTTAGAGGAAACCTGCTACCGCCACATAGGCTACTCCTTCCAATAAGCAGCAAGGGATCTTTTATATGCACTGTCCTACAGACAGGACTGCACATACCACAGCCTTTGATAAACCAGTTGTGGACCACTGGCTGGAACAGACAAAGATAAGACAAGACAAATGTGTAGTATATCTTTATTCATTGCTTGTTACTGTGAGTTATTTACAATATAATCAGATATAAAAATGTAAATACATCAGATCCCATATGTATGAGTATAAATAGATGGCAATGTCAGCAAATTTAAACATGTAACAATCACCATAATGTATAATGTAATAATAATATATAATAATAAGTTTTCTCTATTAAATATTTTATCTGTAAGTTTATGAGCAGACTGACAGTAGGCAAAATCTGTCCCAAAAAATATGAAAAAAATAAGTATCAAAAGATATAGTAATAAAAACTTAATATTTGTTATGGAATGTTTTTATCCAGCAGGTTAGTTTCAAGATTGGACCTCAATGGTCCATTGGTAAACATCGGACTGCCAATCTGAAAACAGTGGTTCAAAACCTGTCTGAGGCTTGTTCACACATCACACTAAACAGAAAAAACAGGTTTCTTTTCTGGTGTGTTTCTGACAAAGTACTGATCTGATGACTATTTTTCTTTATTACTCTTCATTTCATCCATTTTAAACAGCAGTCACCAAAATATTTGTCAAATGATGAAAACTGATGATTTGATATATAGTGTGAAAAGAATGGATAAAAGTGATGAGATTGTATAAAGTGTAAATAAAAAATAGATCTACTAGATAAAAAGTAAAGAAAGTAAAATTTGTTTTATTTAACGACACCTCTAAAGTACATTGACTTTTATCTTTTGATCGGCTATTGGATGTTCAGCATACGGTCATTCTGACATATTTCTTTAGAGAAAACCTGCTGTTGCCACATAGGCTTCTCTTTCCGATAAGCAGCAAGGGTTCTTTTGTATGCTCTTTCCCACAGACACGACAGAACATACCATAGCTTTTGATAAATCAGTTGTGGATCACTGGCTGAAACAAAAAAATAGTCCATCCTGCATATGGGCCCACTAAGAAGGATCGATCTGATGACCGACAGCTTCTCATGTGGACTCGCTACTGCTTAAGCTACATCCCGTTCTACTAGATGTTTAGGCCAGAATCTTTTTAATGACCCATATGGTAAATATCAAAGTGTTATGTCATACTATTATGTCATACTGGGACGAAACACTTTTGACGTCATATTATTTCGCATGGTTTGTTTTCAAAAAAGGAAAACGATTGGTTTCATTTTTGTTGTTGTTCAGTTTTTATACAAATTTAACTTAAAATTGATAATGGGTAATAAATAGGATATTAAACTCGCTTCCATTTCGCATCATGTTTATGT
>JAULBS010069566.1:10488-22073 GCA_032355785.1 Symmetromphalus regularis | reverse complement strand
AATTACATCAGAAACAATAACAATATCAGTATATTAAATTAATAACAGTAACAATAATAATAAAATAATATACTGCTGATTCATAATAATGAGTTGTGGGTGGAATCAAAAAAGATTTAACAACATCACTTCTAACGCGACTCAATTTTTTCAGTGCTGTTCTGTTATTAAACATTAATTAGTATAATGTACGGGTTTAACTATTAAAGAGCCTCTGAGGTCCAGTGGTAGAACATCAGACTCTCAAGCTGAAGATACTGGTTCAAAACTCGTTGGAGGCTAGCTCGCACTCGATTTTGTGTAAAAATTACCAAATGTTTGACATCCAATAGCCGATTATTAATAAATCTATGTTCTCTAGTGGTGTCATTAAACAACCCCCCCCTCCCAACCCCGCACAAAAGACAAAGAAGAAAAAAGAGAAAGTTTAACAATCAATAAACAGAATGCAATAACCACATACTCCACTGACTGACTGTATCTGTGTTTGGATCTTGTCATGAGGCATGAACGAAGATTTTCTCTCATTCTCAGCATAATTCACCCAAATTTTAGACGCTGCTTCTTGAATAAGTAATCTGAAAAATTATATATGATACTGATACAAATTTATATGTGACGAATGAAACGAAACTTTACACTTAACTATTTGTGTCAAATCATGTATACTAAAATGTAAGTTATCTTAGGTTATCTATCTTAAACTTAAGATTGTCTATGTACAAAGTGAAGAGAAAGAATAAGTAATTTGAAAAATTATATATGACACTCACACAAACTTAAACATCATATATGAAACAAACGTTTACACTAAATATTTGTTAAGTCATATATACTAAAATGTAAGTGATCCTAATTTACCTATCTTGAACTTAGGTTAAAACCAGATCCATGTACTAAGTGAGGTTAAAGATTATCCAAAAGTTACCTGACTGCATTCAAGTCTGGAGTGGCAAGATTCTTTGTACTGCTGTTGGTAGAGTTGAGAGAAGTTCGGAAGATTTCCTCTAGTGCCTGAAAAACATATATCTTATTATAGCGATGTAAAAGTATTTTCCTCGAGCACCAGCAAAAAATATATGAATCTAAAATCAAGGGCTAAACAAAAGGTAATATAACTAAACTGTGAGACCATTCTGTTTATTTTCAGTATTAAGTTTAAACTGTCAATATAGGGGACTCTTTTAAGTAAGAGATATTAAAATAGTGGTTGAAATACAAACATATAGATTGCCTGGAGCCATATCACTAACAAATATCAAACTTTTACTATAACTAGATATAATAAATCATAATATTTAATAATCATATTGATTCCAATAAAATTATAATAGCAAAGCATAAAACTACTAAAAAAGAATTTTTTTTTTACAATTACGACATATAATGCAATTAAAAAAAAGTAAAAGAAGGGAGATGAAAAGATCCATGAATGAATCATTAAAATGGTAATTGATATCCCAAAGCAAAACTATATTGTAACCCTCTGAACCCAAGTGGTCAGAAAACTGACCACAATGTTAACCTGCATATACCTCACAAAAAAGCAAACAAATATTGTTCTATATTTTTTGGTGATTTTCTCCAAGCATTTCAGGAAGAGAGAGCCAACAATGACAGGAGCTCAGGGTTCAAAGGGTTAAAAATACTAATTTTTTGGGGGGTGGAAGGATGAGTATGAAAATTAATACTCTATGAGAAGAAAAGTGTCAAACATTCTGTATGACTCTTTAGGGATAGAATATTTAGATTTTTAGAGAACTCACTGGCTTTTTGCATATATACAGTTCATCCCAAACTCTTTTAGCTGCCACAGCAACAACGTGCATTCCTTGTTCCAACACAGAATTCATTCTGCTGGTCTTGCCTGATGACTTCCCAGGTTCAACACCAGAACTGTCTGAATCTGTGGCATCGGGGTCACAATGCCAAGTAGTCATACGTGGTTTCGTTTCACTCAGGTTAGCCCCACTGTCAGGAGAAAATAAATAATACAGATAGGTAACAGGAGCAAATACCAGAAATTATATGATTCAAGGTATCATTAGACAACAGTAGATGCTGGATTTAGACTTGGTGAAGTTGTAAGCTATATAAAGACTATATGGAGATTTCAAATGTACCTGGTTTCTGGATCTTCTGTAAGTTGTAGGATTTTTTTGTTTTGTTAATGACACCACTAAGCACAATGATTTATTTATCATTGGCTATTGGATGTCAAACATTTGATTATTTTGACACACAGTCAAATATGTGCCAGCCTCCTGTCATTGGCTTGAGAGTCCGACATTCTACCTGTAGACCACCGAGGCTCACTCTGTAAGTTACTATATTTAATACAAAGTAACATGGAGATTTCAACTGTACCTGCTTTCTGGATCTTCTGTAAGTTGTAGGAGACAATAACACAAACAGCCCAGAAACTCCTGATCATAATTTCCTGGCCCGAACACTAGACTTCTACTGTTGGTGAGTTTATGCAAGGCTTCAAGAACACTAGCCTGGCTAGTTACGCTGTCGATTGGTCGTGACAACTGGAACAGTATTGTGCGGTTCAGACACTTGTAGATAGGGTCAAGTGAAACACCAGATGCTGAAACAAATGTTAAAACATCATTTTAAAACACTTACACACCTTAAAATCCTTATTATTTACTTAGAAGAAAACACTTTTAGGTGTATTAAAATACAGAGCATTCTATCTAAATGAGCACATAATTATGAAATCGGTCTAAAGCAAAGATCAATTCGATTGTCTCAAATTGGCTTTTAACATTAAAAAAATGGAAATTTATTTTTATTTCGTTTCACACAAAATGCACATCGACACATCTGTAAACTGGAAAAAATAATAGAATGTTGGGCTGAATAATGAAAAATAATAATTTTTTAAGACATCATATTGTTTGTTAACTTACATTTCCTCTTTGCTTGTGAGATGAGTCTGCTGATGAATTCAAACACTTCCTTGGCTTCTCTTGTAAACATGCCTGTACAAAATACACTACTGTTATCAGCAAAGAATATTTTACTTTTGGGTTTGTACGTATACATGCCATAGAATTTGATGGTAACAACCGTTACCAGTAGCGTGTCGGTATGGTGACATAAAAATTACGGAACTGAAATTTCATTTCCCATGATTTTTGTATCACTGCTGTGTTATTTTGGATTACCAAAAAACAGTTTCCGATAAATTCCAATGATCCAAAAGCACGGAACCGAAAAAGTGTTTCCTATCAAATTTGAAATCCTATGGCCTGAGTATATTAAATATAATAAAAGTAATAATAATTTTCCCATTACATGTAATAATAATTTTTAAAAACCTCTATAAATCTATTATTACTGATATCTATTTAATGGTATATTAATTTTACATTTTCTTATTTTATGTAATGATAATCATTTATTACTGCCTGTGTTTAATTTCAAGCAATTATGGTATTGCGATGATATCAATGGGATATTTTATGAAACAATGAAAACAAATATTGACCGAGACCTATTGATTTAAAGATATGTATTTTGGGACATTTTTGGGGGTATTTTCAACTTAATATATCATTCTATGACTTTATTATTATAGAAAATAGGTGTAGCTATATTGCAACAAAATCTAGTTGGGGTTCCTACAGATTTCCACGAAACAAATTTCAAAACTTTTTAAAGACTTTTCAAAAAATTTAATGACCTTTTTGCACACAAATCTGTAAAAATGTACAGATGTATCATATTACCGTGAGCTAATATTGAAATCTTGAAAAACTGAATGTTCTACCTGCATAAAAAAAAACAGGGTTTATGTTCTGAAAAATCTAATTTTCAATAGTAAAAAACATGGTTTTCAGGACTTAATACATCAAAAGAAGTGATAAATGCATCACAAGAAGTGATCGCTCGCACTCTGATAAGCATGACAGAAAAAATATCGGCTGATGCAAAAATTTCAAAACTTTTCCCTGACTTTTTAGTTTTAACCAACATTTTAAAACTTCATGGCCCGTTTTAGTGTATCTCATCAAACTTAATTTTCTATGATAAGAATCTGTTATCTCTATAAATCAATTTTCAATTATATGCATAAAGCATGGTGGGGCTATTTTTATTTAAAATTCAGGTACTTTTTGCTGCATTCTAGAAATATGAAACCATGTTAAAAACCAAGAATTCTTGATAAATCTGAAAAAGGTATATTTTTCTAATTGTGCTTCTTTAAATAAAAATATTTTCCTTTCATTAAGATTTTTGCAAAATTAACAAAACAAAATATTCTGAAAATTAAAGTAGACATTCAAATATAATGTGAAGGTGCATTACAAACAACAATTGACAATGCACATGAAATTCTAATAACTAAACATGCAACAAAAATCTCATAGTAAGCACAGAAAATAAAATCATAACTACCTACATGAACAAAAATGGAAACATACCTTTGCTTTTATAGACAAATATTTTTTTTTTTTTTAAACTATATTCATGCCTCAAATGAAACAAATTGAAAAAACAATGCTGTAAGGATATCCTTGGCCTAAAATGAAACAATTTGAAAAACAATGCTGTAAGGATATCAATGGTCTAAAATGAAACAATTTGAAAAACAATGCTCTAAGGATATCCTTGGCCTAAAATACTTTTAATCATAAAAATTATATATTGGTTTATTTAGTTATCATTAGTTATAACATATAGCATCACACTGTTATAACCTGCCAATATAAAATATTGACAAAAGATATGAGACTGACCATGTGAGAATCCAGCAATAGCAGGTGAAGAGCAGGCCGAGTGTCGACTCACTGGTTGTCCTGATATCTGCAGGCTGCCTGCATTACATACAACATGTTTAAAAACCTCATACCCATTTCCCATGCCTATATGTAGTACCTGACCCAGCTTAAAGACCCTCAACGGTTGAAAGAAATAAGATGATTAGACAGTTTTCCACACCATTACTACATGTACATGTATGTAGCCTCTGATCCACAGTAATGACAGTTAATACAGATTTAAAGAATTAAGCTCATGCCAGTTTCCCACACCATTCTACTGAAATCATTGACCACAGTTTGGATCATACACATAGAGTTAAAGAAACAAGTAGCCTTTAACCAGAGTAAAACCCTCAGTGAAGAGCTAAAGAATCAGAGTAAAGAAACTTAAGGAGTTAAGAACCAAATTATAACCCAGTTTACTTCACCATTCTTCTGTAGAACAGATGAATTAAAGAACCAAGATCACGACCAGCTTTCCTCAATAGTTACAGAACCAAAGTAAAGACACTTAAACCCAGTTTCCTCACCATGAGAACAGAGTAAAGATCATCACAACAGTTAAAGAAACAAGCTCAAACAGTCTCCATCACTTTTCTCAAGTCTTTGACCAAAGTAAATATCTTGAACACAAGAATACAGCATCAGATTCCTACCCAGTTCCAAACAAAATTCCTCTGTAGTCTTTAAAACAGAATAAAGACCTTCAAAACAGAGTTAAGGAACAAGAAGAGAGATTAAATAAGAATCTGATATATTTCAACATTAATTCGCTTTAGAAAAATAGAAGTCCAATAAAATCTAATCAATCCTAAACCAAAGGAAGTGTCTACCAAAAACATGAGGTGGTTTCACTTATTTTCATGCTTATGTTTAATTAAGGTTCAAGTATACTATGGTACACTCTCTGTGGGTTGTAGCTGACAGAGAATACATAACCCAGTAAACTGGCACCTACCAGCATTAAGGTTAACCATATTATAAGGGCCAATATATCAACAACATCAGTCTACTGTATCAACAACATTAGTCAACTGTATCAACAACATCAGTCTACTGTTTACAAAAGTATGAGACAAATCACCCATTCACTGTAAATCCATAAAAAAAAACCTTTGATGTAAACAATCATACTTCATCAATTAGAATTAGAAGAACTAAAAAGAATCCATGCAGCAAGTAATAATAAAGAATTCAAAATGCATTTCTATTCATGAGTAGTACATATTTCAGCAACAGTCACATTTACATCCTATATCATAATTAAGATGATGTTTGGAAAACAGAATGTCTAAGTGGATTCACCATAACTTACAAGGCAAAATACCCGAGCAACTTGCAGAGAAGACATTATCATATTATATTAAATAAATAAAAACAATATATTTGGACAAATCATGGTATGTTAATTACTATTCACTGTAAAAATATAAATACCAAAATAGGCTACGTATTCCTCATAACCTTTTAGCAACCCCTGCAATTAAGCAAATGTCCGCGGCAAAATAAATGCTGTGGAGAAATAGTGTCCACTGCATTTTCCATGGCAATTTTAGTGAATTTTAATAATAAGAAAAAAATATAACTTTAAAAAAAAAAAAAGTTCCCCGTCGAATGAAAAACTGTGGAAATCTCCTCGGAATTGCCCATTGCCAAGGGCAATTTTAAGGGTTGTTTTAGAAGACAAGACTTGCAATAAAATTGTTGAACTAAATGCACATTACTTTTTAAGATATTTTAACTGATTATAAACAACATGCTTAGAAGAAGATATGAATAGAAAATGAAAATGGATAAAACAGAAAAGAAATGGTTAGTACTTTAGGTGTGAAACAAAAGCCCCGCATGCAACCAAAGCTAACAACAACAAAATAATTACAATTTAAAATAAAGTGAAATAAGTAAACAATTTTCAAGTAATAAATAAACAAAATATTAACAGTGCAATATCTAAGTAAACAAATAACTTTTCTACAAATCAATAAGAAATAAACACATTTATTTTACCATTTAAAAATATGTTCAGCACAATTGTAATAGTTTTAAGTATATTTTAACCTTCACTGTCAATTATTTACTGAATAAAGTTATGTCATTTAATTTACCAACAAAATTACACACACAAAAGAATTGCATATTTTTTCATGTAATTTTAAACTTAATTATTATAGAAATTTAGTGTTGCTTTCTTAAAATTAAATAATAAATATGTAAAACCACAATATTTTTCTAATTAGTCCTGAACAAATCACCTTGCTATAGCCTATCAACAATACAAAGTTTTAAACTATTTCTTAACAAGTTATTTTACCACTGTTTATCAAGTGATACACAATACAAGTGATACACAATACCTGGTAGCTGTTTTTTTCTCAGAAATTAAATAATAAATCATGCACAATATTTTTGTTAACTATTTTTTTTATCAAGTTACCTTTCCATAGTTTGTCAACTATACACAATTTTTAGACTATTTCTAAACAAGTTACCTTTCCATAGTTTGTCAACTATACACAATTTTTAGTCCATTCTTAACAAGTTACCTTTCCACAGTTTGTCAACTATACACAATTTTTAGACCATTTCTTAACAAGTTTCCTTGCAAACTATGTAGTTTTTAGACTATTTCTTAAAAAGTTACCTTTCCATAGTTTCTCAACGATACACAATTTTAGACTATTTCTTAACACGTTACCTTTCCACACTTTGTCAACTATACACAATTTTTAGACTATTTCTTAACAAGTTTCCTTGCAAACTATGTAGTTTTTAGACTATTTCTTAACAAGTTACCTTTCCATAGTTTGTCAACTATACACAATTTTAGACTATTTCTTAACAAGTTACCTTGTCACAGTTTATCAACTATACACAATTTTAGACTATTTCTTAACACGTTACCTTGCCACAGTTTATCAACCACACGACTGGCGAAGTAGAACACATTGTGTGCCATGCCGGAATAGCTACTCCCTGCTGCAATAGGCATGGCGGCTTGGTCACCTAGCAACACGTCAGCAGCGAGCAGATGTTCCATGAGCATGGTGAGAATCTCAGTTTGATATTCTTTCTGCTGAGTGCGACTTGCATGGTCAGGAGATGCCTGGAACAAAGGCATGTTTGAAACTTCAACTCAAACCCAGGCATTCAGAGAATTTTGTGATGGTAAATGTTTTTGTTATAGAAATGTTGCGATAAATTTTGAAATAACAAGCACTCTGCATAATATGGGTGTCTGTGTGTTGTGTGTGCAAGTCCGTCTCTGTGTTGTGTTTTTTATGTGTGTTGCGTTTTTTGTGTGTATGTGTGTTCTGTGTGTATGAGTGTTCTGTTTGTATTTGTGTTATGTGTGTGTGTTCTTTAGTGTGTGTGTATGTGTTCTGTGTGTGTGTTATTTAATGTGTGTTGTTTAGTGCATGTGTGTATTTGTTCAGTGTATGTTTAGTGTGTGTGCGTATGTGTGTGTATGTGTTCTGTGTGTATGTGTATATATGTTCTGTGTATGTGTGGCATGTGTAGTGTGCGCACACATGTGTGTGTGTGACATGTATTTCTATGGCAACATAGGGTAATAACTGCTGTCCCTCATATAAATACATTTCAAGCCCTGCAGTTCTAAACCATAATTTCAATTGATATAAGGCAGAGATAGCAATAGGGTACATATAAAATGTGTTAGTATAAGACACTCTTAGTGAAAATTTTCGTCTTAGTTCAGTACGTAGGATGTTGGACTCTCAAACAGAGGGTCACTGGTTAAATCAGTGGAGACAAGAGTTGTTGTGGAGTAATAACTTTGTAAATCAAACACAAACAAATCTTACATCAATGACAAGGTCAATAATGACAGAAGCTTTTGCCGAGTTAACTTGGTTGAAACTGTCAATGACGAGTGTTCGAAGGAAATCAAACATAAACTTTCTGGCTTGGTGACCGGTCAAGAAACCTAAAATTAAATAATAATACGTCAATAATGAGCAAATAATACTTCAATAATTAGGAAAGCTTCCAAAGAAATAAAATACTACTACTTCAATAATCAGGAAATGTTCAAAGTGAAACAAAATAGTAATTCTTCAATTATCAGGAAATCTTCTAAATGGAATAAAATAATAAGTCATCAATAATCAGGAATTCTTTTAAATGAAATAAAATAATAATACTTCAATAATCAGGAAATCTTCCAAAATTAAATAAAATAATTCTCCAATAATCAGGAAATCTCCCAAATTAAATAAAAATAATTCTTCAATAATCAGGAAATCTTTGGAATTAAATAAAATAATAATACTTTAACAATCAGGAATTCTTTCCAAGGAAATAAAATACTACTACTACTTCAATAATCAGGAAATCTTCCAAATTAAATCAAATAATTATTCAATAATCAGGAAGTCTTTCAAATGAAATACAAAAATTATTCTTCAATAATCAGGACATCTTTCAAATAAAATAAAATAATTCTTTAATAACCAGGAAATCTTCTAAATGAAATAAAATAATAATACTTCAATAATCGGGAAATCTTCCAAATTAAATAAAATAATTCTTCAAAACTCAGGAAATCTGTTTAAAAATGAATATTTTATGTGTGCAAATTTAAGGAGTTGGTTTGAAATTTTATATCCTTTGAACGAACAGGATAACGTTGAAAATTGTGAATGACCCTTAAAACATACTGGTTTGATAAATGTGTTGAATACAGTATGGAACGAAAGAAAAGGATTGTTTGTTTAATGACAACCAAGCACATTATTTATTTAGTGACTATTAGGTATCTGACCTTCGCTATTCTTTAACTCATGGTCTTCAAAGGAAATCCGCAACTGGCATATAGGCTATTTTTTCAGATTAGTAGCAAAGGATTTTTATATGCGGTTTCCCAGAGATTGAAAAGCACATACTAGATGTGGGCCACTAGTCAGTGTAAGTGGCTTGCACCTACCCACTGAGCCTTTGAGGAACACTCACTCAGAGTTAGAGCTGGTATTGAGAATAAAAATCCCATGCCTTGACTCAGATTTGATCCTAATATCTACCAACCATGAGACCGACAGCTTAACAGTTGCTCCACCAGGGCTGGTACAACATGGAATGAGTTAACAAACTTTCACTTACTTCCGCTTGTTTTGTCAGGTGTTTTTACAATAACAACTGGATCAGAGTCTGGAAAAGGCTGAAATTAATGAAGATTTACTATAATTATGAAAGAGGCTTAAAATATTAAACAAGTTGAGTATAAATACTAATTAAAAATGAACAAGAAATTTTAAAAATAAAATGAATCAAATGTATATTACAGTATACTATTATAGATTTTATTGCAACCATTTAATAAAGGACAAATTCACCTGATGAGAAGTAAAATAGGTTTTACGTGACCATACACCATGCATTTAGATGACAATCATTATACATTCATTAGCGGAAACTACCATTCACTTCCACTTCTTCCCCCCATGTCTTTACTGCGTTCAGGACAAAACTGCTAACTAGACTGGGTTTTGCACTTCAATGAAAACATTTGGAACCAGTGAAATTGCTACGTAGTGACCGTGTATGCTAGCCTGTCCTGAACGCAAGGCTGATGAACTGACATCACATGCATTCACACACAAAGAACATAAAAAGCAAGGAATTTGTTTTACATTTTAAAAATGTTTCTTTTTCTTTTAATTTTTTCTTTTGCTTTTCACAGAATTTTGTGATTTCGCAGAGAAGTACAATGCTTGGGAAATGACCTATTATTGGTTTGAATCTCGATGGTGATTATGAAACTGACCAACCTTAAATTCTTCTTGTGGTGATGTCAGATCACTGTCTATACTTGGTGGCTGCATGGGGAACAAGGTGGCCGCCAGTCCGGAGATGAACTCGCTACTCATACAGAGGTTCTGGAAGTCGAGCTGGTTGTGGTAGAGAAACATGAGGAACTGCATCAGGGTGATGGGGAAATCCTGAGAACTAGCACTCACTTCTTCCTCCTACACAAATAAGATGATCAGGTAAGAACAATGCATTATAATGCTGAAAATATAGGTATTGTGTAAAAATACCATACAATGTTGTATGGGCCCCGCAACAAGGTAACCTAATCCAGTCATGTCAAGTAAAGTTGCCGTCTAACAGAGCCTGATATGTTCCCAACTGGGCCCCACCACTCCTAAGGCAGGCCCTGTGTTGTATATAGAATGATAATATTGTTCATACTATCCATGTTATTTTGAAACTATAATACCAACATTTGAATTTATGGATTTTCGAACAAATATCACATCCTTTGATGATAGGCATGCAGTTAATAAAATACTAAATGACTTTCTCTATGATACATGTTTATATTACAACCATTGTAATATAAATGTTATCACATGAAAGTTTGTTTAGTAACTATTTATGAATTAATCAAGATATTGTCAAGTTTTACAGATTACAAACAAGGGTATATGAAGACAACTTCAGAGCAGGTTAAATCACCAGTCAAAGGTTTAAAAAATATTTAAAATAACTGTTACTCAAAATAGACATGTATATGAACCAGAAACAAGACATTAAATTTTTTTTTTTTACTTATTAATACAAAAATGTATTGTAAACCTAAATGCAAATGTTGACAGACACTGTCAAAATACTGGTTAAGTAAAACAGTAGAATTCTGTCTGACCTGGTTCAGCATGCTTCTGATCATGGACAGGATTACTATAGCTGCATCAGGAACGAGTTCCACTTTCTCCCGGGATATCAGGGACACAGGCGTACTGGCTGGAACTCCAAATATCACTGACCAAATAGCATCAAGGTTAAGCTACA
>JAULBS010069566.1:0-10388 GCA_032355785.1 Symmetromphalus regularis | reverse complement strand
CCGGGATATCAGGGACACAGGCGTACTGGCTGGAACTCCAAATATCACTGACCAAATAGCATCAAGGTTAAGCTACAGTGACAAAAATATATAATCAATGATTAATGAAAAGTACAACAGTCTAAATAAAATGTACCTCCCAGTAATTGTAATTATTATTCAATATTTATTTCACATTCTCATCCAGTTACTTTTTTTTGTTTTTGGTTTAACAAGACCTCAAGAGCACACTGGTTTATTAATCATCGGCTACTGATTTGACATTTAATTAAGTATGAGCCAGCCTCAAATAGGTTTTGAACCAATGTCTTCAGAATGAGTCTGATGTCCTACCACTGGATCACTAAGGCTCATCCATAGTTACTTTTATTCTTATTTTATTATTATATATATTCTGTCTTTGATGCAGCTAATGTGTTTACTTTTAATTATTATTATTATTAAAAAACTTTTGTTATCCCAGGTCATGACTGTGTCATGGTTGAGGATTGGTTTACCTTTAAAGTTACTAATGATGTGTCTTTACCCATGGAAGTGTTTAGTAAAATTTGTTAAGGATAGGCAATTTATAAACATTTTAGATGAAACATATTCAAAATTTCACTTTTCTGATGAAACATAGCAAACATTTGTGAATATCAGTTTGGATGTGCATCAGAAGTAATTATTATTATAGTATACTATGATATATGGAGTAAATCAAGTTACTGCATTGTCCAAAAGAAAACCCACATTAACAAGAATCTTAACATAAGGAGATATGCTGCTTGATGTACTCTAAAGTTTAAACTGAATAAAGTTACCTTGACGTCTGAAGGAAGTTCCTTAACATGCTGGCCCAGCAATAGAGCCATCAAGAGGAAGTAGATGGCTGAGATGTCATTGTGATGTGGAAGCAGCCACTGTAGAGCCAGGAAGCCAGGCGTGTGGCAGACCTCGTGATTCACCTCACGCTGGTTACCCTTCGCAGTTACACCAAGATTAAAACCTGCAACAAATACACAATGTTCATATTACAATTTAGCAAACATGATTTTGATCAGGATACGGCCCTGGTCGACCTGAGAAATTGTGAGCCAGCCTCCAACAGAATTTGTATTTAGCAGTTAGTATTTAACAAACATTTAAAAATTATTTAATAGTAAATAGGGATTTTTAGTGATTTCTATATTGACACATGGACACATTTTAGAGGATTATTATTGGAGCAGTGAAACAATTATGTAATATCTGAGGTCGAAAAGAAGTTATGAGATGGGATACCTTTGAACTAGAATTACACATAAATAAACTGTGACTGGGGGTATGGTGTGTATGAAATCATTTAACTGAAGATCTTTACCTAATATATGAAAATATTTTTTTTTTAATGTTTGGTTCATGCAAAATAATAATAATAAAACAAATTTAAATGTTATTTATGTCCATTTAAATCTAGCTTACAGAATATTATTCAACATCATATCCAAAAACAATATTTAATGATGAGAAATATTTGTGGAAACATAACATTATTTACCTAACATGGCTGCCATTTGGTTCTTAAGTACACTTTCTGTATCTCCGAGCCAGCCGCCACCAAAGTTTCCTTCTCGAAAGCGGCCAATATTGACTGGATTGCGCAGAATCACAACAAGGATATGAAGGGCAGAAATGACAGTGCTTGGATGAAGATGAGATTGCATGAACAACAACAGCCAATCAAAACCAAGGACTTTTTGTATTTCCTCACACATTCTGAAAATTAAAAAAAGAAGCATATAAAAAACAAATTCTGAAGACTATATTACCTACCCAATTAGTAGAAAATTCTGATAACATTAGTATGATCAAACTTCAAGTCTGTTCCAAAAATTATCCGATGTGTGTTGTGTTTCTCCCTGTTAAAATGCATTTTAAATGTATTATAATTAATGGTACCAACATTACTCAGAAGATGCATACATTAATAACCCACACTGCCTCAAACCTCTCCTATCTGATCATTTCCGAAACAACTCTAACAAAGTGAAGAAAAATATCTGAACCCATAATAAAATCTATCTAGTTAAATTACAATTTCTTACTGCATAAATTAATTTCACTTTCATGAAAATGGACCTAAATAATATACTCAATCAAAAAAGAAAGTATGCATGTTGAAATATTGAATATGTTTAATGTGCCTTTTTACCATAATCAAAAACCACAGTGCATATGCAACTTGTGATATTACTGCACACAAACACCTCCTCCTAAATGGTGTTGTTACTTAATTCCAGAATTTCTGCCATGAATGTCATCTGATTTATGAAATAAATGACTACTGATTACATACATACTTTCTTTTTTTTGTTGAGTATATCTTTACACAAACTCATAAAAGTTATGCCCTATTTTCAGTGGTCCACAACTGATTTAACAGAGAACGTGGTATATGCTGTCCTGTCTGTGGGAAAGCGGATATAAAGGATCCCATGCTGCTAACTGGGATGACAAAATAGTAATGTATGTGGCAGTAGTGAGTTTCTTCTGAAAACATGCGTCACAAACACCACATAGTTAGCCTCAAAGCATAAATGCCTAAGTCATATTTTAACCAAAATGAGATAGCTGCGTAACTCAGGTCCCTAACACTGCATTATTGCCTATGTCATACAGCCAATCAGAAAAAGTAAAGTTTGTTATATTTAACAACGCCTCTAGAGTACAATGATTTTTATCTTATCGTCGGCTATTGGACGTCAATCACATGGTCATTCTGACATATATTTAGAGAAAATCTGCTGCTGCCACACAGGCTACTCTTTCTGATAAGCAGCAAGGGCTCTTTTATATGCACCGTCAAACAGACAGGTCAGCACATATCACAGTCTTTGATGAACCAGTTGTGGACCACTGGTTGGAACAGAAAATAGCCCAAACTTCAAATGTGTCCAATGAGAAGGATTGATCCGATGACCGACTGGTTCACAGGCGGACATGCTAGTTTGTGCTACATACTGCTACAGCCAATCAGAACACTTGTTACAGCCCATAATCAATATCTGCCTAACTCGTCTGAGTTAGGCAGTTTTGACACCACATCCAAGATATATGTATTATTATAAACACTTAATCATGAAGAAGAGAGCTCCCCAGATTTCAGAGGTTTCACACCCAACAGCCACAGATTAACCAATGTGCTTGAGTGCTGTTAAACAACAGTTTCTAAGCTCTCCATCTATCTTCAAATAATTCTACTCACTGTTGGTTGATGGCATTATTTCCCTGTTGGATCAGTTGGCTCACAACGTCAAGCAGTATATTGCGTAACTTGATTGTCTGAGCTACACCATCAGAACGACATTCAGCTGAAATATACACAATTAAATTGTAAGTTTCAAAAAAAAAAAAATAATAAAATAAAAAACAATCCACTTATAGCATTGACACTTGTTTAATTCTAAAATAACTAGATTCCAGTTCTTAATTTACAAATTACTAAAAATAAAAACTGTATCAATTATTATTCAATCAAATGCACCTAAACAGTAACAATTAAAAATATATTTCACAGAATCACTAATTATATTTCCAATTTTGAACATCACATTAATGTTACACATTTTATAACGTTTTAACAATCAACATAACATTTGCAAATAACAACATGTTATCACAATAAATGAAAGCTGAAGCTTATTTAATATACTCAACCAATAAAGAAAGTATGCATGTAATTAATAGTCATTTATTTCATAAACCAGATGATATTCACGGCAGAAATTCTGGAATTAGATAACCACAATATTTAGGAGGAGGAGGTGTGTGTGTGCAGTAATATCACAAGTTGTTCGCGTGTTTGCTGCCAATTGATCATTACTTTGACCATTCCATGAAACAAAATAATTTCAACATGCATACTTTCTTTTTTGGTTAAGTATGTATATCCATATTTCATGTACTACATAACTTACATGAAATATGACTTGAAGTGTGTGGTTGGTTATTTTCTTCATCTGATGTCTCTGTCACACCATTAGCGTCTAGTTTAACGAGTTTTTCACTGCAGGCTGTTGGAGGTATTGTTGATACAAGAAACTGGCCAAACCTAAAAAAAAGAAAAACATCCATTAAACTACAGTTATAAAAATAAACCACATTTTAAGACTAAATAATGATTTCTGTATAGAATTGATTAAAAGTTAAAAGTATTTTGTCTTTTTACAGAATATTTAACCTGTAAAGAAATTAGTTAATGGCTAATCAAATATAGTGACTTTTCAATAATCTTTCTTGGTGGCAGATTCAGAAAATCTATTTAGGGGGCATTTCTTGTTCTTCTTATTTTTAAAACATGGTAAAACATCTGCGTCCCACAAAAACAACAACAAAAAAGCAAGTTTTAAGAAATAATGAATTGTAATTAAATCAACATTACGCTAGATTGACAACTTAATATAAAATATACTGGACAATAAAACATTCAACTACGGCTTACCTCAGCAATGATGAAGAATCTGGTGGTCCAAGAAGTAGTTCCCTGACAACTATTGCTATGGTTTGAATAGTGAGAAGGCTCAGCTTGCTGTCAGCGAGTATGTGGAGAAGGCGAGAAACGAGGCCAATTTCTCGCATAATGGAATGATTTGCTCTCGCATCACTACAAGATAATGAGAGAAGTCTAAATCATGGAGTGAAGTTAAATTCATTATAAACTTAACATGCTGTACACGTGCTTTACACTTATCTACATATGCCTCCAGTAAGCAAAATAGCCAATGTCAAAATATGGTTAACTTTTATTCAATCAAACATTGCAAATTAAATTTGTATTTCTTTCTGTTGAGTATATAATAAATCTGAAAGTCTATCTTGATTTTCTTTAAAAAATATTAATTAGAAACAATATTCCAATAACCCATGGTTAGCTTAACCATATTTCAAACAGAAAAAACCCAAAACAATGTTATGTAATGTCTACTTTATACAATGATATGGAATATGTGTTAGAGATTAATATTGTGTGATCTATACTACAGACAAATGGACACATAAACACACTATAACAAACTAACCCAGATTCTGTGAGCAATTCACGGAAATGATCATACAGTGATCTCTCAAGGTCACCTGGGGCATCGTGCCACACCTGAAACAGAAAGTAATTTTATTTAAACATGGAGTCCAAATATTCATCGTTAACTTTCATATAAAATTAATGTAAAAAATTAACTCCATGAACACAAATTTAAGTTATTCATCATCTTCAATAGTATTAAACATATGATTCATAAACACCCCACAAAATAGTAGCATAACACTGGTTTTTTTTCCATATGTCAATACTTGTCTTGACTTTATCTTTGATGTGGAGAATGACTTAATTCTACTGAATATATATGAATTTGATCATTTTAAGAATTATGATTACTATTTCTCTTACTACTACTTCTTCAACTCCTACTTTTACTACTACTACAACTACTAATACTATTTTTACTACTACCACATTTACTATACTACTACTACATCTACTACTACTTTTACTACTACTACATCTGCTTCTGCTGCTGCTACTACAGAACAACCATGGAAATTTAATTCCACCACAAGTGGTCTGGATTAAAAAACATATTCCCTTTTAATAGTGAAATGAAAATTAAAAAACCAGCATATTAATAAATAAGTTGTCTGTTCATTATGTTATATTGTACCACACGTATAAGTGACAGATGCACATTTTGGTTTGCATTTGTTAGCAATAACATGTTTTGCTTTCTGTGACTGAAATTTTGAGGAATTTTAAAATACAAACCCGAACATCACAGAGCAAGTCTTCAAAAGGTGGTCTGCTAGGAATGGCTGAACTTTCCCGTCCACTGTCCACCGTTCCAACTAGAGAAAATGTCAAATGTAGGATGTGGCTGTTCAGCAGGTGTCGTTTCTTCTTGTACAGCATGGCAAGAAGCTGAATTTAAAAAACAAAACTCATAAGTAAGTCTGTTATTATACATGTTAATTACAACACAGATGTCAACCATTAAATGTTGACAATTAATTAAAGAAATTTCAAGATCATTCATATCTGGCTTTGTCACTATCCTGCAATAAATAAGAGTCAATTAATGAAAATTATTACTCAATAAGCTCAACTTAACTGCTAACCATAAATTTACTATATAATGGACTGTCTCTAATAAAATATATTTACACATCATATTGATATTCAAATATCTTTAAAACACTAGAAAACAATATATAAATAATAAAAAATAAAAAATTATATAACGTTACAGGAATTGTTTTGGAAGGAGTGGCAATGTTTTAATTTGGGCCAGCAAACTTTACACCCAGTTAGCTCAACAGTCTGCCAGTAATTTCAGACAATTATGATCCATGCAGGGCTGTCTTAAGAATATTTGAGGCACCAGGGCAAAGCAACGTACTGGGGTCTACACCCTCTCGCTTATATAACCCTTAATTTCTATTTTTCGAATTATTTTAACATGGCTGTAGAGTTGTATGGCATTATTTGTCAATCTGTTGTTTAGCATTTTAGTTTCTACACACCATGGATCCAGTGCTGTTTTATTGCATGGACATACAAAGCAGTTGCCCAGGGGCCCTGAAATATAAGTCCGAGAAGTCAATACCTGGTATCCTCTGATGCGATCCATGTCCCACATGGCAGACTTGTGGCTTCGTACAACACACACAATTGCTTTCACTGCGGCGTACAGACCCTCTACATCCTTGGCCATGGCAATCAGACCCAGCAATGCTGATGTTCCTCCTATGTTATCCAGCATCTTAGCAACAGGTCGGGGGCAGAACGTTCTAACACCTGTAACAATATTTCAGTGGTTAAAACATGAGTTGTGATAAATAATCAAAACATTCGTAAGCCAATACCGGCAGATTTTAACACTGTCATGGTCATATACTCAACCAAAAAAGAAGGTATTCATGTTGACATATTTTTGTTTCATTGGGTGGTCATAGCAATGGCCAACTGGCAGCAAACGTGTGCCGCATATTATATTACTGTACACACACACCTCTTCGTAAATGGTGTGGTTATCTAATTCTAGAATGTTTGCCACGGGTGTCATCTGGTTTATGAAGAAAATGATTAATGATTGCATGCACACTTTCTATTTTGGTTGAGTATATTTTTAAAATGACCACCTCTGAAACATGATGAAAAATGACACTGAATTCCAACCTCAGTGACTGCTTGGATATAAGATGACAGATAAAATTGGCTTCAATAATGTCTGACCAATGTTGTGCCAATGTACGTCTGCTATCTAGGCTGTACTTGAAACCCAAAATAGAAATAAATCGAGGGCTGACTGCAAAAAAACAGTTATGTCCAAAATGGTACTTTTGAAAAAAATGAACTTTAAAGTTGAATGTGTCATGTAAAATGAACACATTTATAATTCACAGATTCTTTTTTATATTGACTGCCCTCGGTATGCAAAATGACATGTCAAAGACCTTTGATTCTGTGCTGATTATAAGTGGGTCAAAATTGACAAAACTATTTTTTGCAGTCAGTCCTAGAAATATGTAACTTTATTCAAAGTGAATTAGTGGAAATACAATATTATATTAAAGGTTTAACTTCAAAATTCAGCCAAACGATGCAAACATATGGTCAATATATAACAAGATATTCTAAAACTGAACTAAATCTGTTATTTTAATTAAAAGTTATGAAGTAAAAGCCACTGCTGAAACCAAGAAAAAGTCTAGTTCAGTATTACCAATATTTCTCAAAGTGCAGGTGACAACAAGTAATGTGTTGTAAGGTATTGAGAATATCATACCAAGATATCCCATGAGAATGGCTCCTAGGCTGCGGGCGGCTCCTCCTAGGTGACCGGCTGAGTTGTGTAGGATCCGGATTGGGGTAGCATTCTCATGAGCCGACATGGCAAGCTATTTACCAAAAAAACATTTAAGAAATAATTTAACATATTATATTACTGTAAAACATATCATTTAAAAATCATCACACAACAGGGGACACAGGCAGTGTTGATTGTTAATCTATGGGACTATGAATAGTGAGGATCCATAAAAATTACCTTCCACACTTTTTATATGAGCATTTACAAATAAATAAACAAATAATTGTTTTTAATGGGTTTTTTTTTAAAAGAAGAGTTATGCAATTTCTACATTTATTAGCACAATGTCATAGAATAATCAAAAATAGATCTCTAACAAAAACCTGTTGTGACATTAACAATCAAATGAAACAATTTAAAAGTTGTGTGTGTGTGTGTGTATATATATATATATATATATATATATATGCTTAATTTCATCATAAAGTTAAGTTTTCATATTATTTTAAAAAATGAATTTTTTTAACAAATTACTATAGACATAAGAACAACTGATTCAGATTATATTCAGTGTATTTAACAAAATACCCTTGGTGTTAAAAATGCTATTAAAACTCACAAAAAGCTGTTATACCTGTTTTGCAATAGATTTGCTGTCAACTTTGTTGTAAACTTTGCGAATTTTTGCCACAGTCATCTGTGACATGGCATGAGCATGGACACCAAACATCACTTTCTCCTCACCAACAAATGGGGGTATAACCTCACCATCATCTGTGAACAGATTATTTAAAGCTCTGAATAAATAAAAAAATTGTGATGACTGAAAATGGTATAAATATAACACCTAGAAATTAATTAATTACTGTGAAATATTTTTTAGTCTGTGGCAAAAAAAGTGCTGCAGGGAATAAAAATCTCCATGGCAACTTTCACAGCATTGCAGATTAATGTGGGCAATTTCAGAGTTGCTATATAATAACAATACCATTAGGCACCTAACAGTTGGTGAGGTATTTCTTTACTTATTTATCAACTAATATAATAATAATATTTTGCATTTGTTACCTGCAACAGCTGCCTGGAAGCTGCCAATGTAGGTGGGACCGAGGTTGTAGATATGCTGCACAGTGGTAGAGGAGATAATGTCCTCCAACAGGTGACATGGGCCCTGTCTGAACGTCAAACGGGAATTACGACGTAGCTGTGGTGGTGTGCCGATGTAGGAAAATACTGAAGTGAAGGCTGTCGGACTTGCAGTTCCACCTCCACCCAAGTTTGGTGAAATGTAATGTAGCTGTAATCATAAAATAATTACATTATATATAATTAAAAATTATATTATTAATGTCTAGGTAATTAATCTTCTTACACTGATAAACACAAGTATACAAAAAAGAAAAGTTTGTTTTATTTAGTGATGCCTTAAAAGCACATTGATTTTTATCTTATCATTAGTTATTTAATGTCAATTATATGACAATTCTGGCATATTTATTTAGAGGAAACCTCCTGCTGCCACATAGGCTAATCTTTCAGATAAGCAGCAAGGTGTCTTTTATATGCGATATCCCACAGACAGAACAGCACATTCCACAGCCTTTGTTGAACTAGTTTGGACCACTGATTGGAAAGGAATTTTTTAGACAAGGAAATTATCATTTGAAATGAATATCACTATTTAAGAGTAAAATAATTTAAAGAGCATTAGCACAAAAAGGGTTGGACAGCCCTAGAAATTTGTGACAGCAATCAGCAGTGGCAGCATATAAAGCTGTAGCAAAATTGATCTGTGACGTCATTTTTATCATTATCGGGTATTTACTTTGTTATTATTTGAAATAAATTGTTGTCGTAAAATCATCTGAATTTCGAGGGTTGCTTACATATAATGAATGTGTATACTAATAAACTCACCTTCTGAGTATTTGCGTGGTCTCCATCAATAAATAAACTGACACTACTGTTCTTCATGATGCCTGCACGATGAAATATCAACACCAGGTGGTGCCACTGTCCTTCCTGTGTGAGTTCCGGACACCAGAACCTCACAGTGTTGTCATTCAAGCTCACATCCTGCTCTTGCTCACAACCACTCACTGCAACATTCAACATAGTGTATTATTAGTAGTAATATTCAAGCTAACATTCTGTTCTTGCTCACAACCACTCACTGCAACATTCAACATAGTATATTATTAGTAGTAATATTCAAGCTCACATTCTGTTCTTGCTCACAACCACTCACTGCAACATTCAACATAGTGTATTATTAGTAGTAATATTCAAGCTCTCATCCTGCTCTTGTTCACAACCACTCACTGCAACATTCAACATAGTGTATTATTAGTAGTAATATTCAAGCTAACATTCTGTTCCTAGTTACAACCACTCACTGCAAAATTCAACATAGTATATTATTAGTAGTAATATTCAAGCTAACATTCTGTTCCTAGTTACACCACTCACTGCAACATTCAACATAGTATATTATTAGTAGTAATATTCAAGCTAACATTCTGTTCCTAGTTACAACCACTCACTGCAAAATTCAACATAGTATAT
>JAULBS010069555.1:5783-22073 GCA_032355785.1 Symmetromphalus regularis | reverse complement strand
TCAGTATAATATAATAATAATATATATATATATATATATATATATATATAATTTGAAGTAGAGAAATCATTAATTGTTGAGATAAAAAGTTTTTTATTTGTAGATATTTCATGTGAATTAAATAATGTCTGTAACATGGATAATGAAAACAAACCAGTTTCTAGCAAGTGTAAATATGTTATTCAGACTAAACTGTTTTGGATTGCTTATGGAAAAAGTCAACATTAACTGAGTATACAGTAGGCTTTCGTTTTGTTAACTACAAGTTGCTATTAAAATACTAGGTGCATATTATTATCTCTGTAATATTACATAGCATATGTGAACACATACAAATCATGGTTACCACATACAATGTTTGTTTTTTCAAATATGAATTTTTATTAACATTTGTTGGCAAACCTTTATTAAAATTTACTAACCAAATGAGTTATTTTCAGATATATTTAAGCTTTATAATTTTATTTTGGTAAGTGAGTGTTTTGGCTAGTTCTCAGCTTTCTCATTCTGTTTAATATTAAACATAACAACCAAATTTGCTTGCTCTAGTGAGAAATATGTTATCAACATAGATATTGTTAGTGTTATAAATGGGAGGTAAATTATAGCAACTTGGTGTTTTTAGGTGGCCTTCTCAAAACTCTTAACAAACTAAGTCTTATTATACATTAATGAAAAAATCTTAAAAGATTAAGTCTTAAATAAATTAGTGAAAATATTGTTAACGTTCTTGTATTCATTTTGAATGGTATTTTTGTAGAAAAACATAAATGGATCAAGGGGTCTGGAAGGTTAGGACCCCGTCTCCTATCAGCCAGTAATTTTTATTTTTTCCTATTATAATTTGGTCACAATTAACTTTGGATCACCTTTTACCATATTAAAAATATTTTCAAACTCATTTTAAAATTCCTTCATCTCTCCCTTAGCACATCGTAGTTAAGTGGAAGAGCTCTGAATTGAGGTTATTCCATTGATCTCCATTATTTCTCATTCCTGACAGTGGTCTATGACTAGTGTATGAAAACATATGGAATGTACTGCAATCTGGGAAAAGTGAAATAAGATTTCATTGCTACATCATATTATAGCAGTATATTTCATCGGTGGATTACATGCATGTCTGACACTTAGCAACCACTGCTGAAGAATGTGCTAGGGTGGACATTAAACATGCTTTTCAAAAATGTTATTGCAAAATGTTTACAGTTTCACTTGTTTTTTAACAAATTTTATAGATAAGATATGGTTTTGCACCTCGATTTATCCCTGATTTATGATCATTTAAATTATTATTTCCCATTTTAAATCAGCAGCACAGTTTCTATTGGCTGTTATTAAGGTAAGTTATTTAAAGACACAAGTACATGTATCTGCACACGTGCAGTGTTCTAGTATCAAGACAGGTTAGGTAAAAGTGTCTTACGATGATGTGAGGGTCTCAGTGCTATTTAAATACAAGCGAGTAGTCAGTACTTTCAGTGAGTCATTTTAGCCGAGTGTACACTGATTAGCCCATTGTCCAACTGTGGCTCTTAACATTATATACCAGTCAAACAAATTTAAGGAGCACCCACCAATAAGGCCAGGATTTTGGATTAGTGGGATATAGGAGTGGACATGCAATTTTTTTATTTTATTTATGATGAAATTAACAATCAGTCACTTCATTATAATTCACATGGTTATATTACAATAATAAAATATCTGTGATTGTTGGGTGTTGGTAGGAGGGGGCTTAGACATCTAGTAAACCCATCTTTTGGCTATACCAATGGAAATACACATATTTTTCAACTTCTTTAATTTACTGGTTAATCACATTAATTTCTAATAGTGATGATAATACAAATAGCTGTTACTTGTAAATAACTGTTCAATCCAGTATCTATGAAAGATAATAACCATCAGTTACATGATTACTTGTATTTCTTCTACTGCTGCCTCAGTCGTGAAGTGGTTAAGCTATTGTCTATGAAACATAATAACCATCAGTTACATGATTACTTGTATTTCTTCTACTCTTACCTCAGTGGTGAAGTGGTTAAGCTATTGTCTATGAAACATAATAACCATCAATTACATGATTACTTGTATTTCTTCTACTCCTACCTCAGTGGTGAAGTGGTTAAGCTATTGTCTATGAAACATAATAACCATCAGTTACATGATTACCTGTATTTCTTCTACTGCTACCTCTGTCGTGAAGTGGTTAAGCTATTGGACTCGTGGCTGCTAGATACAGGGATCGAATCTCAGTCGAGGCATGTGATTTCTAATCTCAGTATTGGCTCCAACCCAGAATGAGTGTTCCGCAAGGCTCAGTTGGTAGGTGTATACCATTCACATTGACCACTGGTTTATCAAAGCCCATGGTATGAACTGTCCTGTCTGTGGAATATTATGCATATAAAAGTTCCCTAGCTGAATTAGTTTTGCGGTAGCAGATTTTGTTTCTTCTAGTAACACTAATCTCTGTCCTGGACAAAGAGCACAGGAGGCTGAGCTGTGTGCCCAGGACAGCGTGCTTGAAACTTAATTGGATATAAGCAATAAAATAAGTACAACAAACCAATTGCAGTCAAATATCCCTTCAAGAAACATTATATCCACAGTATAAATCTGATTGGTATTGTTGACATATCATAAATATTGGGTTACCTAAATTGTTATGAGTAGTATACAGTATAACCTGAAATTTCCATGGGTTTTTATTTTCATTGTTTTCGAGGGTACTGTAAGTGTGTAACCTTGAAAATATCACAAAAAGTCCATCCAAAATATTGTTGTTTGAATGTTGATTATATTGCTGTGTTGTTGTATATTATCAGTATATTACACTATAACAAAACATGTTATTCTGTGAATGTCAGAATAAAACAGTTAATTATCCTGTAGTGTCAGGCTCAATTTAACATCAAATACCACTGACTGGGTTAAAAAAATTCTCACCTACATCTTAATAGGTTTTCTACATAATCAAAGACTGTGAACAGTTGTCTCGCTAATATGATATTGACGTAGCCAGATACAGCTGTGAACTCTATTGTTGAAATTTAAGCTTGACGTCATGCAACCGGGAGCTGGCGTGAAACAGTGACAGCTTTTACACATTTGTTTTATAATGAAAATAAAATTTTCTCAATCCACATTTTCTAAACCATGAAAATAAAAAAAACAGTCCATCTTAGACTTCCGAAACCTCAAAAATAAGAAATCTCTAAATGTTTTTGATACTGAAATCACGAAAATTTAAGACAACGAAAATTTCTGGTTATACAGTATATAATTTCTCAAGCAGATCATCTACAGTGGTAATTGTTGAAATTCAGTGCCTGTCTGGCCTGTGAGAAGTCATAAAATAAATCCCTAAAGATCAGCTAGCTTACAGGGTTATTTCCCTTTCTACTGCACATACCGTAAATTTCTTTATTTTCATGGGAATACAATTTCACAATTAATCAATTTTAGCATTTAATTTTGCAATTTTGGAGTTCAATATTAATTTTTTTATTGCATACATTTCTGAATTGAATTTAATTTCACAAATTTATTTCAGATGAAAGAAAAATGAAAATAAATTACATATGAAAATAATATATTTTACAGTAGTTTGTATTAGTTACATTTCAAGGTTATAGGACATGTTGCACAATGTGCATTATAAGAAAAGCGCCTGCCTAATTGGCTAATAAATGAAATAAAAGTGTTCTTAAGTTATTTGAAAACACCACGGAGATACCTATTCAACATTTGTTTAAATACTTTTCTACATAAATAAGTTGTAGTATAAAAATAAATGAAACCTGACAACCAACATACAAGAAACATGTTAGGTTTTTAAAATTTGTCTAACAATGCATCATCTGAAAAAATAACATTTCCACACTACACCTATGTATTTTAGTTTAGCACAAACCATGTTATGTGTTGTGGCATGTTTTTGGGAAAAGGAAGGCCAGGAACTCATCCCGGGATGGATGAGTGAGTATCAGCTGTATCACACAGTACGACAGCGAGATGTTAGATATGTGAGATATGCCACATATGCTTAATTCATAGTGTAAACATGCTGTATTTTGAGGGCTACTGTGTCTCTGTTGGTAGGAATTTGATCATCTGTCTTCTGACGTATACTGTCTGGTGAACACAGGATACGTCTTCTTAAGAACACCCAAAACTATTCTTTTTCTCAGTTTTTATTGTCTTGTCTCAAAAAAGTTAGGAAGGCGATATAGGTGTTTCCTTTCAGATGATGATGGTTAAAACATCGACTTTTGTTGATAGATTTTATGTCAAGATTTCATGGTTAGGTCTATTTCAGATTAATTATTTTAATTATGGGAGTGTTTTTTCTTCTATTTTTGGATGGAAAAAGATATTCAATGTCCTGAAGTAATGTTTATTTGTAATTAATTATTTTAAACATTTTAAACATAGGATCTAGCTTAAGCAGTAGTGTGTCTGTCTGTGAAGTGGTCGGTCATTGGATTTATCTTTCTTATTGGACTCATTTGCAGTTTAGGCTATTTTTCATTCCAACCAGTGATCCACAACTGGCTTGTCAAAAGCTGTGGTATGTGCTGTCCTGTCTGATGGAAAGTGCATATAAAAGATCCCTTGCTACTTATCAGAAAGAGTAGCCTATGTGTCTTTTTTATGGAAGTTTTCTCAAAAGAAATATGTCAAAATCACCATTTGTTTGACATCCAATAGCCGACAATAAGATAAAAATCTGTGTTCTCTGGAGGTGTTATTAAATAAAACAAACTTTACGTTACTTTTCTTTAACTTACTCATGAAATAATACCCGGGTATGTTTTAGACAGCATGCACAGTTTCATGGGGGGGGGGATGCACCTGGCACACAACCCCCTAATTTTCAGGCAATGAACATTTTTATTTTAAAACCCTAAGTGCAAGTACAGGCCAATGCAGAAATTACAAGTCCCATAAGCACTTCTCCAAAGTTGTGCCCCCCTATTTACAATTGCTGGAACTGCCCCGGGACTGATTTCTCTTACATAAGCCATTTCCTATAACTGGTATATCAAAGGTGTCATACTGTTCTGTCTATGGAGATGTGTGTTTTAAAGACCCTTGCTGCTAATAAAAGATGTTGCCTCAATATGGCTGCAGGAGGTTTCTTATGTGGTTAACAGGGGTGCAGAAATAGAGAATGTTTCACTAGTCCGCCAGACCAGTACCAACTAAATTTTACTAGCTCGCCAGAATTTCTACTAGTCCTCCAGCCTATAGAACCAACATATCATTTTTTAACAATACAGCAAATGTATAATTATCTGACATTATACAGGGTGGTGGATTCCAGGCAAATTTTTAAATAAAATTAATGTCAATGAGAAAAAACAGATCGCCATCGGACTGGTTGTTGCCTTTTTTAACTCGTCTGTTAGAATTTTTACTTGCATTTGGCGAGCGGGTGAGTACTTTCTGCACCCCTGTATGTGATTAAGCACTACCGAGATTTATTACTTTTCTCTGTTCTTATAAAAGTTCTAATATATCTGAACAAATGTGTTATGGATTTCATCAGACATGGGGGCTGGGGGGCTCTCGCACTCACCCCAAAAAATTCTGAATCAAGCATAACCTCGTATCCACTTGAAACTCAGCGCTTCATACCTGGATCTGTTATACACACCCACTCCCCAAATGTTCATTTGCTTTCACCGTGCCTTTTTCATCGTTTCTTATATAAAAAAGGAATCTATCAAACTTGAAATATTTTAAAGACACATACTATATATAATACATACTTCTCCAAATCTGTTTGTCCATTTTGAAAGTAAGCTATAATATAATGACACAAACTGGACCACCCAGGGTAAATCTAAATGAGTTTATTGTGGGTGGGTGGGCTACAGATTACAGTAGAGTAACTCTATGATAATGTCGCTGCTACTGTATCTTTCTATCAGTGCTGTGATTGCAATATCACAAGGGTATTAGTAAGTGTTACACTTCTTGTTTTCTTTAAGTACTACATGTTTTATATTTATTGTGAAATATGAGAGTAGCAATTACTGGAGAATATCTTTTTTCATTGTGTATACACACAGTACACTCTTTCTAAAGTAGTATTGGTTTATCTGGAAATCTGTCTTAAACCCTAAAATGGCTTATAACATTACAAAAACTGTCTGACGTTTCTAATTTTGACATTCAATAGCTAATGATTAAACAATATGCTTGTGAGTCATCAAACAAAAATACTTCATTTGTAAAAGTTTGTTCCTAACTTGGTTTGAGAAGATTTGGATGAAACCACATACATGCAGAGCAATAGGCCTGGGTCAAATGGGAAATATAGGCCCATTTCAAACTGCTAATTAAGTATTACTTGAACACTTTTCTGATGGAAACTTGTCAAAAATACCCAAATTCATACACTGGCCGCTTTCATTATATACTCAAAAAATTAATTATTGAACAGTAGATGTTTTACACATTTTTCTAATCATACCTGAAAAGTGCATTTAGGTCAAGTTTTTATAAGTGCATGAAAAACTTGAAGAATATTTGGATGTACATGTGTCATATTTAACTGAAACTGTATTTGGAAGTTATCTCTGATCAACACTTATTAAAATTAAACTAACAAAAAAATGACTAAAACCAACTGACTCTAATTAATTTTGTTGAGTATATTTTCCTAGTTAGCTCTCTGTCTAAACTGGATGTTTATAAGATTGAATAAATATGCTGATTTAGACAGACTGCCAGTTAGACCTTATTTTAGAATTATAAGCCAATCTAAGACAAACAAATATCTGAATTACATAATTTCAGGATTAAATGTGTGTCAATTTAGACATTTGGTGCAGTGAAGGCTTATATCCAGTGTGTTTGTGAAGGGTGCATTACTTCAACCTGGGAATTTTATTTTAAAAACACCATGTGTGAAGTTCTTTTTAAAAATCATTTCTGTTATTGAAGGTTCACATTTACTTAAAAGAACCCTCCTACAAAAAATACTTTATATATGTCTACAATGTATAAAGCTGGCTGTACCTTCTTTTAGCATATACATTGCAATTTGTTTAAAACAGCATCTTTGTAATCTGGAAATGTGCTCAAATCAGATCTATATATGTCCACAGTTGCTATTCACAACAACAAAAAACCTGTCTCGTCTAGCACTTTAAAGCATTACATTTTTGTTGGTCCCATTTGAATTTGATTTAGATGGTATGCTGAAAATATCCAGCATAACTTGGGAATAACAATGCCAGTGGAATGTTGGAATCATTTCATGTATGTCCTTGGTAGGGCCGATCAGATTGTCTGTCAGCAGATTCACAGAACAAACATGCAGTTATCATGAAAACATGCGATGGTATGTATCACGTTCACTGTTAATAAACCTGCAAAATGCATTAAGCTGAGCGGGGAAAGAAAACAACATCTAACTATTTCTGCAGTGTGCTTTAACAATCACTGGAATGACAAGATCGAGGGAAGATGCAAGATTCCTCCTTCTCAGTTCATATATGTCAGTTTGAAACATCCATCTATGAGAATGAGCCATAAAAAAATCTCTGTTCAGAAATAAACCTTTGATCATTTGGGAATGTTTTTCATGTGCAGAATCATTCGGCAGCTCGTCTAAATCAGTGTGTAACATGCTGTGTGCACTTCTTGTACCCCATATTGTTATCATTGTGCAGTTGTCAGCAAGGAGAACCAACAGTTGATGGAACGAAGCAGTGGTATTGTACTCAATCATATTGCTGGCACAATGATAAGTAGAGAAAAAGAGATCTAATTATTTGATTCTTTATTAAAGCAAATTTACAAGCATGGATTCCGGGGTTTTGAAAGACAGGGGTCAAAAAATAATGTACAGAAATAAAATATTGAAAAGGAAAGTGTGTTGAAAAACTCCAGATAATTATAATGAAATTTTTTATATATTTATTTTCAAAGAATGAATCAAGCCCTCTAACATCAAACTATTTTTGCAGTTATGCTTTAACAGTCATTGCACCCATCCTACAGAATCTGTCAGTGTGAACCATTTTGTCTACTATTTTATTCCTTGAACAAAATATGTAGATAATTTGTGTAGAATATGTGAGAATAAGAATCGGAAACATCATTTTGTAAATGACCCATAACACCTTCCTACTTCTAGAAAGCCCTGCATACTATCAGTGATAGACTCTTAATCTTGGATCTTAACATTTACTTACACACTTTTAATTTCTAAATCTGACCTGTCCGTGGCTATACATGTAAGAAATAAACAATATTGTTCTGTGTTCTGTGTTCTGTATCACAACATTCCAGTTGATTTATTTCAGATTCTTTTTCCAAAAAAATTCAAATTCTCTTCATTCCTTATATTCTTTACATATTTTGTTTAAAATTGCTTTTAAGACCCTTTGCATTAAATATGTATCTTAAAACTCCTCTGAATAGATATTCTTATTGTGGCTTAGTTTTTTTATATCTAAAAAGAAATATGTTTTTATGGTTTTAAGTGAATTGACAGGAACTTCTGTTATTTCAAATATTTCTCAATTGTTAGGAAAGTCATCTTTTTACATAAATAGTGTATCCCATGTTTGTATTTTTTTACATATTTTATATATATATTCTGTTTGGTAATGATTATAAACGACATCTTTTCTATTATTTATAAACAGATATTTGGTACTACCTTTAGGCAACACAGTTCTAACATAAGATGTGTTCATTTTACATTTTATGGGTCAAAATACTGATAGAAAACAAAATACATATTGTTATATCCACTTTTTCCAGAATAAAGTAAAAAAATCTTTATGAAAATATTTTTTATAAGCATTGTTTTTTGATATTCTGTCCTCTATAAAGAAAATTCAAGTGAAGTTTGACTGAAATTTAGTTTAAAATTTACCTTGTGGTATTTCTAACAAAGATCTGCTAGATGAGTCATCACAGGAGTCAAGTTGTTATCAAAAGGCATGTTTGTTTAACACAGTGTTTGACAAATATTGCAAGAAGTTATTAGCCCACTGGGAAGCTTCAACTAATGCCGTCTCATACCTCATGGGGTGGGTCAGAAGGGAGCAGTGTGCAAAGAGTGACTGCACACCTACCCTTTGTAAAATTTAAAAATATATAAAGCTGTATTTGAACAGTTTTCTGAAGGAAGCATGTCAAAAATACCCAAACTTATACACAGGCTTTTTTTATTGTATTCTGAACAAAATCAATAACTAATAAGTAGATAATGCATGAAAACTTTAAGAATTTTTGGATGAGCATGGGTCTTATTTAACTGAAATTTTGTTTAGAAGTTATCTGTGATCAAAACTTATTAAAATAATCAAATCAAAACCATTTATTGACTTTCTATAAAAAATATTTAGAAAATATTCGGTAAACCATGATTGCTGTAATCCTGCTTTGATTTCTAAAAATAAATGTCTAACAAATTCCTAGAGTTAAAGTCTTCATACTTTGTATAAACCTTTAAAGTTTTACTGATCATCAACGCGTTTACAATTAGTGGCAAGGAATATTTTTATAATTTTCCCACAGTTGGACAAAACATAGTAATAACATATCACAGCCTTTTATATGTACAGATTGTGGAGGATCAGTTTTAATTAATTACTTAAAACAATTTAATGAAGATTTAAAAAAGATAATTTGATTGCACAGATAATTGGGCAACATTCCTTTCACTTGGTCTGTTTTACAGCCATACATACACCATCCTTTGCTTTTAATGTTCAGTGTTTGAAATTCAAATGTAAATGGTAAATAAACACAACCATTATTCTTTGCAAAATTGTATATGCAGAACACAAAATGCACATGCACCGAAAAATCACCGGATCAGCATAAAGAGAATTCGTTTTTAAATGACACCATTTTGTTTTTGCCAGAATTAATGGAAATTAGTGGTTAGAGGGATTTATATTGTTTTGTATTTTCACACCATATTTAAACTATATTATACAACATAAGTAATGAAATACCAACCAAAATTGCATCAGACACATTTTGAAAATGTGGACCTTATATTTCTTTCAGTAGTATATTATGGAGATAACGCACAGCTATCATATAAGCTAACTACCACCATATATATAACCTTAACTTTTTTAATTAGCAGCAAGAGGTCTGTTAATGCACTTTCTCACAAACCGGGAAAAAACACAGCTTTTGATATATGCCCGTCGTGGAGGATTGGTTTAATTGTTATGGATATTTTTCATTCAGTTGAATTGTTGGTTGTTAAAACATGCCTCAGCTATTACAGCATGGTGTAGATCATGATTGACAGGACAGAGCTGGTGCTGTTAGAGTTTTTCTAAAGATTGAGACTGTGGTCAGAATGGCTGGCTGTGGTAACTTGAATAGGCTTAACTATAGTCAAACCTGTATTAAGCAGACACTCAGGAGAGTAACTTAACATGAAGACAGGTGGCTATTTAGTAGAGGTTATTTTTATTATAAATTAGATGATTTCACGGAAGAGAAATGTTTCATTTATACACATGCATAAGAATGGTTTCATTTATACACATGCATAAGAATGTGTAATAGGAAAAATCTTGTCCTGCACTCGGTGGATTTGAGCCATGACTTAGTTTGAGGGACCAGCACTCTTCCAACTGAGCCAGTAGGGAAATTCCTACTAGCTACTTTAGAGCACTTTATTCTAAGGCTATTACATATGCATTTGCTTATGTGTCTTTATGCATGTGTAGATAAGGCACTGTATTTCCACATACACACTGAAGATTATTTTTAACAGGAGGATGCTTGATGCAGGTCATTTTGTACTACATTAGATGATTTCGGAGAAACAAAATGGCCTTTGAAGATTGGTTGTTAATTAACACAAGCAGTTGATTGCAATAAAACCATATGGTTGCTTTCTCAATTTGTTATTTGATTTCTTGAATGGTTTGATAGTAAACTGAACATGGTAAAGTATTATTTCATCAAGTTGGTCATTTGTGTGCAGCAGCCATTTGCTGTTAGTATAATGATTTATTGAAAGTTGAGGATATTCATAATGACTTGTTCACTAATTGGTAAAAAGAGAATCTATCAACAATCTTAAAGGTTATTACATCATTTTTTTTAATTTCCCATTGCCATCCGGCTTAATGACGTCTTATCACCATGCCTGGAAGTTTTTATTTATTATTGTGCATAGGTAGCCCTGGCTTCATTGTTGATAGTGATAAAATCTGGTACACCATCTCTGTGAGTATACCCATAATGAGTAGCCAGCATGTTAATAGAGGTGGCTGCTAAAGCCGGTTCATCTGTACTTGAATACGTTCAACACTTGAAACCATTTGCCCAAAGGTGTGATTAAAGTTTCATTGATATGTCTATGACTCATATGCCATTTATCATAGAAAGAAATTCAGTTCCCACACAAGCATTGAAATTTAACAAACATTGAAAATGTGAATGAAGTACAGTAGTACACCCTGGAAGGTTTTAATAGCACACCACGGGCTTTGGAGGCTTAGTGAATCAAAAATCTTCATTCAGAGACGTCCATTCATTAAATACGAGAAGCCAAGTGTCGTATGAGAATACGGGTTTCTTGAGAGAGGGCCTCTGTTTGCGTGCAGAACCCGGAACACCCAGTGAATGGCAGCTTTGTTGTGTGTCTTCGTAAACAAGGGGCTTTTTTAGCAGCTCATGTTATTTGCTTGACAATAGTGTCAACTCAGGGGTCATAGCCTGAGATTCAGCGACTTCTCAGTCTTGAAACACAAACGCTGGTTTGTTAAAATGCATTTCGATAATTACCTGATAGCAAATGATATATTTCAAGTTGCATACACTAGTGTTAATCATCCACTATGTGTGGAGAGAAAGTGAAAATGTGTCACATAAAAAAGAAAAACAAAAATATGAATGAGAAATATTAAGCAGTATCATTAAACATGTTATAAAAACTAATTTATTATTTCACATTTTATAAATATCCACAGGGATAAAATTATAGGTCTTGCCATTTATGGCAAATGTTTTTGCATTTTGAAACATCAAAAGTGTATTTTATGTTCAATTTTATTATTAACCATGCTGTAGGCATATTTAAAAGTTTAAAAATAAAATGAGGTCTCAGACACAAAATGCATAGCAGGATGGCATGTAGGCCCAGTTTCTCCTTGACGGTTCAGCCATGATCTACAGTTCAACCCATTCTTTTAACACTTGTGGACACAGTTTAAACTTAGAATCGAGGTTGAACTGTCGACGAGAAATTGGTCCTTAGAGTCCAGAATTTAAGTTTGAATGTTGAATCACAACTTTAATGTTTTTTCTATATGCATTGACTCAGGTGTGTTGGTGCATTTGATTTGCAATTTCTGTGTAGTTGTGCTCATTAGAAGTGGTAAACATAATCAGTGATAAACATGCTTGTATAGTGAATCTGCTACCAAACCAACCTGTATAAAGACTATCTGTTTATAAATGGAAAACATTAATGTATCTACTATGTAGCATCAGCTCTAAGACTTCTTGCACCATGGGATGATGTACTATTTCAGTATAGTACTTTATATTTTTTATACACAGTATGTACAGTCAAACCTGCCCATGTGACCACCTATATTAAACAGCCACCTATGTTAAAGGGTCACCTTTATTTCCTCCCAAATCAACTAATTTAGTATAATTTAACCTGTATTAAGCAGCTACCTGTTTTAAGAGGCCATATTTTCTTACTCCCTTGGGTGACTGCTTAAGACGGGTTTGGCTGCAGTATACTGGAAAGCTTTGACAATGTAACAACTAATATAAAGTCAGTTTGGGACAAAATCAGTCTTGCCTAAGATTGATCTTTGGATTTGACAGATGGTCATTTATACAAGTGTTTTTCATAAAGTCAGTGTGGTTTAGACAGCTTTGTGGATTACGCAGGTGCTGGATTAGATAAAAAGCACTGTAGCTGTTTTATGCTTGAAGTGACAATATTTAAAGAGCTGCTTTCTTCAAAGGAATCCAGCATGGAGACAGAGAGTGCTGATCATTGTCACAGAGAGAACAACATTCCCAGGCCTCGACAACGCCACTCTGCTGTTGGTAGCTCTCTTTATGAGATATCATTAATACAACTTTACTGCTATCCAAAAGGCCATTATTCCATTGTTTTCTGGTTGTGGTTGCTCTTTAGTTTTGCAGCTGTTGATTAAATATGCACTGCAATACCTCAAAGGTGGTATCTTCTGTCGCAATAATGTCAAAGGTAGTAGATACTGTTGTAAGTTCGGACACTGTGTTAAATTCATATGTCTTGTCTATTACATAAGACTTCAAACACAGTCCATTGGTTTTTAAAGCCTTAAAATGACAATTGTATAATGTATTTGCAATATACATTTAGCAACATCACACGCATGATGATGCTCTATCTGTCTATATCACATAATTGGACATGTGCACGAGAGAGAATAGGAACAGGGCGCCATGTTGAATTGTCAGTTTTAAATAAAACATTGTAACTTCAAGACTACGTCGTGTTTCATTACAAGCATGACATGATATGAATTATAATGTTTCAAATAAAACATAACTTGAAGACTACATCGTATTTCATTACAAGCATGATATGATATGAGTTATAATGTTTTAAATAAAACATTATAACTTGAAGACTACATCGTGTTTCATTACAAGCATGATATGAGTTATAATGTTTTAAATAAAACATTACTTGAAGACTACATCGTGTTTCATTACAAGCATGAAATGAGGTATAATGTTTTAAATAAAACATAACTTGAAGACTACGTCGTGTTTCATTACAAGCCCAACATGATATGAGTTATAATGTTTTAAATAAAACATAACTTGAAGACTACGTCGTATTTCATTACAAGCATGATATGAGTTATAATGTTTTAAATAAAACATAATTTGAAGACTACATCGTGTTTCATTACAAGCATGATATGATATGAGTTATAATGTTTTAAATAAAACATAACTTGAAGACTACGTCGTGTTTCATTACAAGCCCGACATGATATAAGTTATAATTTTTAAATAAAACATAACTTGAAGATTACGTCGTGTTTCATTACAAGCCCGACATGATATGAGTTATAATGTTTTAAATAAAACATAACTTGAAGACTACGTCGTGTTTCTTTACAAGCATGACATGATATGAGTTATAATGTTTTAAATAAAACATAACTTGAAGACTACGTCGTGTTTCATTACAAGCATGAAATGAGTTATAATGTTTTAAATAAAACATAACTTGAAGACTACGTTACAATCATAATATGAGTTATAATGTTTTAAATAAAACATAACTTGAAGACTACATCGTGTTTCATTACAAGCATGATATGATATGAACATAACTTGAAGACTATGTCGTGTTTTATTACAAGCATGATGTGAGTTATAATGTTTTAAATAAAAGATAACTTGAAGACTAAGTCATGTTTCATTACAAGCATGATATAATATAAGTTTTTATATGATAGTTTTATATGAACAATATTTTTAATACCAAAATAATTTCATTTTTATTAAATGCTTAGCATAATTTATGTCACCCATCCCAGCATTTTTTAAATACTGTTAGCCTGTCAAATGTAAATGTTGATTCGAAATTGCATATATACATACAAATGAAGGAAGTGCACACATAAACAATGCTATTTTTAAATTAAACGTTAGTATTAAAACAACTATTTTTTTGTTTGATCTTTGACATTGTTATGTAGTCACACTATACTAGAGAGGTACTAGATCATAAGTGGGGAGGAGGTGGCAGTTTTTTTCTTCTCCCATACAGACATTAACCTCTGCCCTCAGCATGCTCTCTGGGCAGTAAATATACAGACAGGTAGTTTTATATATAATGTTTTTTATATCTACACTCAGTCAGGTTTATAATGGGGCTTTTATAACAGGTTTAAACTGTCATAAAAAAACTATTTGCTATTTAAATTTAATTCATTAATTTTAACTTTGAAAAGCATTTAAATTTATACACAAAGGCACATGTGTAGAGATAAGGATTTGGGGTTTATATCACCCCACCATCACTTATATTTTATTTTTTAAATGTATCTAGTTCCTTGAGGGTGGATGTTATATAATACAATGCAATAATGTAGGATAGATTTTCAAAGTGGAGGTGGGAGCTCATTTTTATGGGTATATAAAATATGTTGTGTGAAATCGCAAGTGCCACAGCTGCAATGTCCCAAAATAAAAAGTGGGGTGTAACTGAGCCCTTCCTAGTCCCCTGGCTCCTATGGGCTTGCTTTGTCGGACTCTTCCCTGCAAACATTTCTACACCTGCATGTGCCCAAACATTTGTACTCTGTACTAGGGTGACCCTTGTTGTATGGGAGTTACATTTTTATTACAATGTTTTCTTATTGTCGACTCTGTAGTCATGTTGATGCTGTCAGTAACTTGTCATTTTGATGTAAATCTGTACATCTGAGGCTAGAAAATAGAAAATATAATGGCAGTGAATAATTAATGTACTTTGATCATGTTGGTTAGAATTAATCTTCCACAACCATCCATCTTTAAAAATCAGTGCTGCATATAGATTGCAGTACTTCACTAGCCAAGATTTGTGTAATATTTATAGTACTCAAGAAAGAAAGAGTTGGACCCATTTGCAGTTTGGGCTATTTTCCGTTCCAACCAGTGGTCCAATTTTGGTTCATCAAAGGCTGTGGTATGTGCTGTCCTATCTGTGGGATGGTGCATATAAAATACTCTTTGATGCTTATCGGAAAGAGTAGCCAGTATGGCGGCAGCAGGTTTCCTCTAAATATTAATAAATATATCAGAATGTTATTGATGTCCAATAGCCGATGATAAAATAAAAACCAATGTGCTCTAGAGACGTAGTTAAATAAAGCAAACTTTTTGGTACACCATATTTAAAAATCACTGCAGTATATGGACTATATAGATTTGTCTAGTTTTTAAAGTGCTCAAGAAAGAAATAATTGGGGGGTACACCCGTATTAAGAATCAGTAAACAGAGAGCTGTACTTCAGTAACATTGAGATTTGTGTAGTATATATAGTGTTCTAGAAAGAAAGAATTGGAGGGTACACCCGTATTAAGAATCAGTAAACAGAGAGCTGTACTTCAGTAACATTGAGATTTGTGTAGTATTTATAGTGTTCTAGAAAGAAAGAATTGGAGGGTACACCCGTATTAAGAATCGGTAAACAGAGAGCTGTACTTCAGTAACATTGAGATTTGTGTAGTATTTATAGTGTTCTAGAAAGAAAGAATTGGAGG